>JAUPFT010000012.1:24823906-25056406 GCA_036936625.1 Parnassius smintheus behrii
ATTTTCACATCAGAGAAGACATCTGTTCTCGACGCCTCGGCAGTCTTGAAGGTTCAGACCTGTCCATTCTTTGGCTACGCGTAAACAGCGAAGACGATCCGCACGTCTATGGGTGCTTCTATAGGTCCCATAGCGGTAATTCCGAAACAGCGACTCTTCGACCACGTCCAAATGGCTACAGATTTACGTTGCTACAGCGGATCCCGTCCGCAGAGATCGTGATCCTCGGCGACTTTAACGCCCATCACGCCGAATGGCTTGGTTCACGTTTAACTGATCATGCGGGGAGATCTGTTCATGATTTTGCCTTGGTATTTTGTCTAACACAACTGGTTACTCCGCCTACGCGGGTTCCAGATGTGGAGGATCATGCACCTTCACTGCTGGACCTTCTGCTGACCTCTCTCTGATATCAGATTTCCGTCGACGTCCCTTTAGGCTCTTCGGACCATTGTTATGTCCAGAGTGTAGTGCCACTCACGCAAAAATCGCAGTTGCATTCTGCAGGCTGACACCATGTTTGGCACTATGGGTCAGCCGATTGGGATAGAATGCGGTTTTTTTTGCATCCTACCCTTGGGGGGTCTGCTTCTCGCCTGACGATCCCAACGTTTTTGCGGATTCTGTCGCTGATGTGGTACTTCGGGGTATGGAACTTTTTATTCCTTCCTCTGTGGTGCCCATCGGATGCAAACCTCAGCCATGGTTTTGTCGCTCCTGTAAAATAGCATCATGCTATAAGCAGGAGTGCTACCAAGCTTGGGCTGACGTATCAACGTCCCGGGATGTAAACACCAGCGTTCTAAAAATGAAGTATAATTTCGCCTCCAGGTCCTTCAAAAGAGTCATTGCCAAGGCAAAGTCAGAGCACTTAGGCAGAACTGGTGAGAATCTAGTTTGCCTTCCTTCTGGAACCCGTGCATTCTGGTCTCTCGCCAAGGCTGTGCAGGGGAATTTCTGTCAGCCATCTCTTCCATCTCTGCACGGGGAGGACGACTCACTGGCCCATACCGCAAAGGAGAAAAAAGCCGATCTGCTAGGCTCTTTCTATGCGTCCAACTAGACTTTCGATGGCGGAGGGAGTACGCCGCCGGCCATCCCGCGGTGTGAGTGCTCCATGCTGGAAGTGCATTTCACACAGCGCTCGATTCAAAAAGCACTCCTCTCCCTGGACATCCACAAGTCGAGTGGGCCTGCCGGAATCCCTCCAACTGTGCTGAGGACATGTGCTCCAGAGTTGGCACTGGTTTTAACGCGTCTTTTCCGGTACTCCAGGGTAGAGAGTACTCTAGGCGTAGTACCAAAATCGTGAAAGACGGTTTTCATCCATCCTATCCCCAAAAAAAGGCGACCGCTCAGACTCGTTCAATTACCGGCCTATCGCCATCACCTCCTTGTTCTCCAAAACGATGGAGTCAATTGTAAACGGCCAGCTCATGAGGTACCTTGAGGATCACCAGCTGATTAGTAATCGCCAATACGGCTTTCGCCTTGGTCGATCAGCTGGTGATCTTCTGATCTACCTAACTCAAAGATGGGTGGAGGCAGTAGAGTCCAAGGGGGAGGCATTGGCCGTTAGTTTGGACACTGCGAAGGCCTTCGATCGGGTTTGGCACAAAGCGCTTCTTTCGAAGCTCCCTTCCTATGGGCTTCCCGAGAAATTGTGCGATTGGATCACCAGCTTTCTTGCAGATCAGAGCATCATGGTCGTTGTAGACGGTGCAGGCTCCGATTACAAGCCAATTAATGCTGGTGTTCCACAAGGCTGCGTGCTATCGCCAATGCTGTTTCTTCTGCATATCAATGATATGCTGCAAACCCATTCATTGCTATGCATATGACAGCACTGGTGATGTTCTGTACAACGGCCGTAGCAATATTTCTCGGAAAAACATTTCCGAGTACCGGGGCAAACTTGTGTGTGAGGTCGAGTTTTGCTGAATAGAGTCTCGGATTGGGGGCGACTAAATCTAGTCCAGTTTAACCCTCCGAAGACACAAATTTGCGCGTTAACCGCTAAAAAGAACCCCTTTTTCGTATTTCCTTAGTTTTAAGATATTCCCCTTGTTGCCTCAGCCAGTATCGGATTCCTCAGCGTCGACATATCGAGTGACGTGCAGTTTTGTGGCTTCACTTAGAAGAAAAGGCCAAATGTGCCTCTAAAAAGCTTACCGTGCTCAGCAGAGCGGAACAGTTTTTCATGCCGGCACACCGCCTGCAATTTTACAAGGCGCAGGTTCGGCCGCACATGGAATACTGTTCCCATCTTTGGGCCGGGGGACTCCAGTGCCAGCTTCTTCCATTTGACCGCATCCGGCGCAGAGCAGCTCAAATCGTCGACGACCGAGTGCTTTCCGATCGGCTCGATTCACCGGCGCTGCGAAGAGATGTTTGCATCTCTTTGCATTTTATTTCGTATATACCATGGTGTGTACTCTGAGGAATTGTTCGAATTAATCCCAGCCGCCAAATTTCGTGAACGCGGCAAACGTCCCGATACCATCCACACCATCTGGATGCTTAGCGGTCCACCACTGTACGTTTCACAAGGAGTTTTTTCCGCGCATGACCTCTCTGTGGAATAGTTTACCACCGGCGATTTTTCCTAACCGATACGACCTGGAGACATTCAAGAAAAGATGTTACTCCTTTCGAAAGGGCCGGCAACGCACCTGCAATTCCCCTGGTGTTGCGGTTGATTAATGGCGGCGGTAGTCACTTAACATCAGGTAAGCCGCATGCTCGTTTGCCTCCTCTTCTATAAAAAAAACTTACAGTCTACCTGTGTTGGACAGTAAGTGACTGTACAGTTGTGAGCTGCACTTCTCATTCTGCTATTGAAAACTTTATCCCTTTTTTCAATAATAATGACGGTGTAACATCGCTTGAAATAAGATACCTTTAATTTTGATGTATTCTAAATTTTACTTGGGGTTGTTGAACTTCTCATTGTCTCTCCTTGATGTGGCTCTAAATTTGTGCCAATTTTTGTCTGTAGTCTTTTCTCTTTGGTTTATATTTCCCCTCTTTCCAATGTTTTCTTTGACCAAATTGGTCTTAGAATATTTTAGTTTATTCAAGAAATAAATGTTAGTATAATAATTAGGTGTAGTGTGGGAAAACAAAATTTATTTTGCAGGATACAACGGAGCAATGATAAGCAAAATCTTTACTTATATCCTGGCCAGTTTGTTATAAAATATACATCTTAAAAAGGGAGGGCAAGCTAAAAACTACACAGTACAATGATGAAAAAAAATGTAACACTTTGAAAAAATTTTGGATTTAAGAAATATGGTGTTTACTGTGATAAGCATAGCGAGTGCATTTATCACGCAGTTTCAGTTGAAGAACTTTGTCAATTTTCAAGACAATTTAGGTAAGTAACAGTAATAACCATTGTTTTTAATTTTTGTTGTCATGTAAATAATAAAGTTTGGTTAGGTTACATATAGATATGATATGATATAGGTATATAAGATCATATAGACAGACAGACAGATGAAAAAAAATTTTGGTTTCTACATCGATTAAGAAGTATAAAGCAATTACAATTTTAAAAAAAATATTCATTCTACATTTCGCTAGGAAACAGTATTATTTTAGTACAGAAAGATTTGCATGAGTTTTTACTTACCTAACTTAAACGGAACATCATTCTGCTAAAATATACCTTTCGTAATAGAGTTATTTTAAGAAAAGTGGTTTTTGCAACGAAACCTCTGAATTTAAGCAAACTCCGGTAGTTCTGTGCTCTGTTGCCAAATGGCGCTTTTATACAGGGAGCTATATATTACAAGAAGTTCGCATTTTTATCGCAGTTTCGCCTGGCTTGAATTCACAGGCAATAAAGTAAAAATAGTAGCACAATAAAGAAAACCTTGCAAATGTAGCAATATGGAAAGCTTATATCTTAGGTCTAGAAAATAAAAAGCGAAAAAAAAAACATGAAACTGATGCTAGAAAAAAATGTCATTCTTGGTGACTAAAACTCTATGTAAACTATTTTGCGAATTCATACTTAACTTTGTCACTACGGCTAAAATACCTTAGCCTGTACGCCAAGCCATGCTCACTTTCGATCGCGCAATACCAACCTTACGCCCGCCAAGTAGTGATCGAATTAGATCAGAATTATGTAAACATGTCTACCTATGAAAAAACTATTTTTTCGTTTTAAACAAAACCAAAGACACTATGCAATAGATATTAGTATCAAAGACAAAGATATGCTCTTTTATTTTAAACCATAACCTGGCAATGTTTCTTAGAAAAAAAAAAAAAGAAATCACTCTGAACTTCCGGCGTTCCACGTGTCACTTTGATGAAGGTCCGTCCGTCTTTTTTATAGAATTTTATATTTGTGTCTGGACTAAAAACGAAAGTATTATACTTTTTTATATTCCTTGTAATATAGTCAACACGTAGATATGTAATTTGTGGTATAAAAAGTGAAAAGTAAATTGCCAAAAGTACTTCAAATTCCGAAAGGCCTGTTTTGGCGGGCGGGTTATAAATGTGTTATTTTTCAAATTCTCATTTATTTTTAGTGTAAAATGTAAGTAAAAATAGTTTTCCTACATATTTTGAAATAACATGACGTTGTATTTATTTCAAATTCACACGAACATATTTTAGAAATATTGTTCGAAATGTCACAGATAAAATATTATTTTATTTTTTTTTTTAATTTTTTAATATTTTAATATTTTGGTATGAGTAACGAATGGAAACACATAAAACATAAAATATACATATTTCCAAACAATTTCATATAAATTTCTCCAAAAACAAAGGTGTAGAATTCAAATTAGTAGTAATTTTGTCACTAAAATTGAAGTTTATACTACTATTATGCTATACAGTGTAATTTATATACTTTATTACAATTTCTAGCAACCAAAAATAATTTTATTCGATAGTTTATACATTCAACAAGACTTCCTGTAAGTTTTATCCATAAATATTGTCTCAAAGTGAAAATATAGCAAAATTTGCAATATTGCAAAAAATTTCCTAACCTAGAAATTTTCCCGCCAAAAAGGTCCCGAGTGAACGGGAGTGTAACATGGCGCGCGCTCGCTTGGCGTACAGGTTAAATTATTCTTTGCAGAACAAATTTCACCTTTCCAAGTATTTGAATGTAATTTTATTACTTTATCTAAAAATATCACTTCATTTTTCATAAAAACGTAGTAAACCTCATTACATAATTCGTGAAATAATTTAAATGTCTAAGGTTTAAAAGTTAAAGCGAGTAAAAAACAATATGTGAATTATCTTTAACTTTGAACCATAGCCATGAACATTACGTTAGCCTTTATATTGAATCAATGAGGCAAACATTTAAAATATTAATAGAATTTAAAAAGACTAAACGAAAGATTTATTAAAAAATGTTTTTTTTAATATATACTGCTACTTTACAACATGTTACGGGGTTGTTTTTCAAAGAGTAGCCAAATTTTAAACTTTAGTTCAAATTTATAAATAATGATATACTGTTATGGCAGTTTTTTTAAACGAGTAAATAAGGCTTCTTATTTTATTTGAAACTACATCAAATTGAATGTGATTTATAGGCAACAACTTTTACGCATAATGATCGACCCTTACAGCTAAAATACGGCTTTACGTGGTAGAGCCATGCTGCAGTTATATTAGTAGTATAGTTGTAGCACGAATGGGTCGGCTCGACCGGTGAAGGACCACGCTCTCACAGAATACCAGCGTGAAATAGTAGCTTAATGCTGCTGTATTTCGTATGGTAAGTATAGAGAACCGGAGACCCTTTTTACTGGAAATGAGGCATTCCATCTCAGTCCTCATGGGTGACAACGCATCTGCGTTTTGATTTGCAATGGAAGATAGATGTAGATGTCTATGGGCCGCAGCAACCACTTACCATCAGGTGGACTGTGTGCTCGTTTGTCACCATATTCTATAAAAAAAAAACAGCTAAAATAATGCATAACCACGCATTTTGAATATGAACGCCAAAATGACAGCATTTTTTACGTGGTAGAGCCATGCTGCAGCTATAAAACCGCATCTGCATCTTTATTCGTAATCGAGGATCGATGTAGATGTCTATGGGCCACAGCAACAACTTACCATCAGGTGGACTGTGTGTGTGTTTGTGACCCTATCCTGTAAAAAATTATTGGTAACATTCAAAAATTTAATAAAATTGAATAGGGTACTGTGCAGCATGTAAAAAAAAATTAAAAAAAATATATTTATTTTAGATTGATTGAAATGATAAAGATGGTAACGAATTATGAAACATCAACAAATATCTTATTTCCTTGCAAAATTGTATTATTTACTAGAGCAGTCACGTCATGAGCCGAACAGCATGGCGGCTAGTGTTTTTACATGAAAATTCAAAATGATAAATTAAAAGTAGTTTTACGGAACTTTTCAGTTTTGAGAATAATATAAAAATTATAGTGATTTATTACCACTCTAGGATTAATTTAAAACACTATTTAAAGTGCATGTTATACCTTATTGAAGAAATATATGATAGGACTGTACGCTCGCTTGTCACGTTTATTCTATAAAAAGTTACTACAATGAAGTTTTATTATTACAACATTTAAATTGCATATCATATTTATCATACTTAATTTCAAACTTTGAGATGTTTATCAATAGGAATAATATTTAAAGGTTTGTTCTATCACAGCGTGGCATAAGGATAGACGTTTTACACTGGAATTTATAGTCAAGATAGGGGACGATTCAGGCGTTATGTGCCAAATTAATCCTTTAAGAATTTCATAGATAAAAGAAAATCCCAATTTGCCAGATATTGGGGAGTGGTCGCTGACAGTTTTTTTAATCAAACAATTCTCTAGCTTATCTATACATATAATAAAATTGTAGAAAAGTGGTGTCTGTACAATGAAAATATGTAAAAAAGTAGCAGGACGTGTTATTATATCGATGCCGAACCAAAATTATAAATAATATTTTTTGTCTGTTTGTCTGTTAGTCGGTTTGTCTGTTTGTCAGTACTATTACGTTATGTTTGTCAGAAATATTCATGAGGTGTGTTTTAGCATGAACTAATGCAGTAAGTCATAACACATTCTGCAAGTTTTTTTATATACTTTCATTATAGTCTCATTATCTAAAATATCTCTTAAGTTTTTAAACACATATGTGAGCTTCCTTATTTCGTTACTAACAGCAGTGATATGTGCTAACCAATTTAACTTGTCATCGATAATTACGCCCAAGTATTTTACGTTGTCACCACGCATTCCTTACATTCAGGTGTGGTGGTTGGACCTGTTACAAAGAAATTTATGTATTACTAATTTTGAATTTACACTAGGCTTGCAGGAATTTGTAATTCTAAAGCTTAAGAACTTTGTTTTAGATGTATTTAATGATAGTAGGTTGTCTTCTAGCTATGCAGTAACGGTTCTTAAACCTTCGTCAGCTAACTTGTATACTGAGTACCAGGTACGTTTCCGAAATAGAAGTACAATATTGTGTACAAACAACTGAATTGTTGCACCATTTACTACTGTATTACATAGGTCATTAATGTAGATCACGAATATTGTGGGGTCCAGTGTAAGTACACATTGTGGAATACCATATGCACAGGATGCGCTGTCACTTAGTAAGTTATGAATTCGTACGTTTTGTTTTCTTTCACTCAGATAGTCTTACTAGTCACGTTAGTGGGGTACCTCTTATGCCAAGGCCTTCGATACGTGCCAGTAGGATGGGAATAGACACTGTATCGAATGTTTTTTGAAGATCCAAATATACTCCAAGGCATTTATCACCCGCATTCAGATGATTGATTATTTGTGATGTAAGATTTTGAACATCATCCGTAGATCGTCCGCATCGAAATACAAACTGGTTATTGGATATAAAGTTACGTTGTTCCAGATATCTTAAGGGTCCTTTGTTTACAATATTTCCATAACCTTAGATAAGGCAGTCAACAATGAAATGGGCCTATAGTTGGTGGGAAGTCCTTTGTCACCTGATTTGTATAACGGTGTAACTATTGTTCTTTTGAATATATTAGGGAAGGTACTGTATAAAGCTCAGGTTACACAAATGCATCATAGGTTCCGACAGAAAATGACGACTGTCTTTAAGTACCCTACAAGGTATGTCGTCCCAGCCCGTTGCACTAAATTGCCTGAAGTCCTTTATCCTCTCAGCAGTCCGGGCCAAAATAGCCGCTTTGGCGCATCTGTCAAACCCTAAACGAGTGAAATATTGCCTACGTGGCGCGTGTCATTAAAATGGCAATATCTTAATATTTATGTATTTGAACTATATAATATGATATGTTGTTAGAATTATTGTTAAATAAGCTAATAGAATATGTCTAAATGTGTACGTTCACCCTTTTGGTATGTTATAAATGCGATGGTAAAATTGCTAGAAGCGATTTTTTTCCAGTTTGTTGAATATAAAATGTAATCAATAAAAAATTAAGCAATTATTTCAATAAATACTTACTTCATTAACTATACGATAACAAACTTTACAATAATGAATAAAAAAATACAACTCTACGTACAGTTTTTTCACACCACAGGCTCGACAATAACGTGGACCACTTAAGATAAACCGAAACAGGCACAAAAAAAGGCACATTTTGTACTTCAATATCGACAACGCCTGAGGCACAATGGGCTTTAAATCTTAACTTATTCTATAGCTTGGTCTTTGTTCTTAATATAAACAGTTTCAAATGTTACAACTATTTAGTAATTAAGAAATGAACGAGTTGTAACAAACACTTGAAAAAGTGACCCTAAAAAAATGCTTTCAAACTTTTGCATTTGTAACGAACAGTTTTGTAATTTATTTACATGTGAATGTATATTCCTAAATTTAATAACATTTCCTAAGGTAAAAACAAAATAAAGAAGGCATATTTCATACAAAATTATGTTAGAAATCATCAACTAAAAGTTACACATTCACTACAAAAAGCACCAAGTATGACGTAGTACCCAGCTATGCTAGTATGGATACGCTCTGTGGTGACTTCTTTAATAATTGTAATAATGAATATAAAATTAAAATCAAATACAAATTTGTTGTTTTCCTTTGCTTTTTTATAATTTTTTACTTAACATTTGAATGTTATTATAAAAAATGTTTGACAATTCTTTTTGCCAAAATAAAGATTTTTATTTTTGTTATTTTGATTTTTTTTAATTTTACTTAATTTGAAGTGACCCTAGCCTAGTGATAGCTTGCGTGCGAGATCCATAACAAAGTTTAAGCAATGCGCGCGTTACCTTGCAACTGGATGGGTGACCGTTTCGTACTTTGAGGCTATTTCAACTATAGCACCGCAACGAGCTAAGGCTTATTGCTTAGCAATAAAAACTTCTACGTACAAAAAGCAATCTTTTCCAGATAACCTTGGGCTAAGAGTGAAAACAAAGAGTGTTTCACTTGTCAATCAAGTGCAAAAAAATTTAATGACATGCACATACAAAAAGTAAAACAATTTATTGACAAAAAAATAAAACAAAACAAATAAGAAAAAGAAATAAAAATCCACACCAAAAATTATCGTAAAAATATACCAACACTGGCGTTCCCAAAATCGTATCCATACTATACAAGCTGCTCTCTAAGATGGCGGATTTCATGTGAATAACTTTACGACCCATGTCTGTCCACGACCGCCAGGTGGACGCGAGATTTAAGCAATTTGTTATTTTTAGTTTTATGAAATATTTAATCGAAACTATACAATTGTAATTATTGTTATGTTTGTAAATAAATATGTTAACGATATTAAAATAATGTTTACCATTCACAATTGTACTTTTAATTTAAAACAATTGAAATTGATACGAACATGGCGGTCGAAATGGCAAGCAATGTTTGATAAAATGGAACAACTTATTTACAAATCGTCATCTAATATGTTTTAAATTAATAGAAAAGTATTTATGACTTACCCATTCATGTTTATCTTTAATATTAACTTCCGAAATCACTTTCAACAATTAATACTTTGCACGTAAACACACGACACCGCGTCACAGAATGAGCAACTGAACGGAATAAATGTATTACTATTTCACAGCTTCTATGGTTCGTTTATGAAGCGTGTGTGATATTAATTGCCGTCTTTGTTTAATCTCTGCATGTTGTACCAGTTATAGGGAGATACGTATACTTTTACTAGGGCTGTTTCGAATCTGAAATTTATAAGTAAACAGCAATCTTCTGATGGTTGTGGACAGATGCGTACTTTTTGACAGCAACCTTTAGAAGGTTTTGGACTGACGAGAGGATATGGCACTTAATACTTCCAACAGATCAACTTAATAAAGCACAAATGAATTTAGTGGAGCACTTTTTTTCATGATTTTGGAAGCTAATTCAACGTCTGTAGTATTTATGTTCTTGAGTGTATTATTAGCTATACTGTTGCCAATACTGGTAAAATAATTATTGGTTTCATTAAGGGAACCCTTTATTGTTGGTTTAATTTTCAAGAGACATCCAGCTGTCTCGGTTCTTTTTGTGAAACCCCAATTTCTTTAATTAGGTTCCATGACAGTAAGCAATTACAATATTTAAAAGTTCTGTAAATTGCTGCTTGTAATAATTAATTTTAAGTGCTTTAATTATTTTATTACATATGTTTCTATAATTCATGTACTTAAATTTGAGTGTGTTATCAATTGCAGACTTTTTATAATTGTTATACAATTTATTTCTTTTTCCTATTGCTCTAACTACTCCGTCCGTAATCCATGATTTTATGCGTCTTATTAATAGCTTGTGTGTTTTTATTTATCACATTTTTCATTCTATTTACAAGATTTTCTGCAGCTTTGTCGGTGTCATTAATAAGTGAATACTCTTGCCAATTTTCTAATGCTAAGTCGTTTTTGATAGCACTGTAGTTTAATTTATTTATTTACTTCCATTTGTTGTTTTGAGCAGGTGAGTTCATATTTTCTACAAGTAGTAAAATTGGCGAGTGATCGGTAAGTTCACTAAAAACGAACGATTGCCATCTTTGGTTTGTTTTTATCGTGAAATGGTCAATACAGGTACTATATCCAGTTGGTTTATCGATGCACGGAATGAGACCATAATAGGCCACTTGTGTCAAATACGTGCAAGCATGAGTAGATATTTGATATCGCTGGAAGATTTCCCAGTCTGCCAACGTTTAAATGGGTCATTTAAACGTTGGCAGACTGGGAAATCTTTACTTTACTTTACTAACTTTTGAAGAGCTTGTGAAGACAGTGAGGCATCAAAAGTCTAAACACCTGGAATAGATCAACTTCCAGATGATATATACAAATACAGTAGAAACTATATTGTTATCGGGCTTTTTATTTCAACAATCTTGTTCTAAGTGTGTGTAATAGTGAAAACGTGCCTCAGGACTGGAGGGATGCACTTATTTGTAACCGGTACAAGGGAAAGGGTAGATGATGTATTCGATAGCAGTTCCTACCGACGCGTATCGCTTCCCTCCTGCGCCGGTAAGATGTACGTACTCGCGTACATTATTAATACCAATGTAATTGAGTACATTATTAATACAAATTAGCATGCTAGCTGAACAATACTTCCCGGAGAGCCAGTGTGGTTTCCAACCTGGCAGAGGAATCATTGTCACTATTTATGTTATTAGGCAACTCCGGGAACCTTGAACATCAACAGCCATTCTACACGTGCTATGTCGATTTGGAGAAAGCATTTGATACGTGAGAGTTCGACGCGGGGCCCTTCAGCCTGTCCTTCAAAATTTTGTATAGTCAATGTTGTATGTGCATGAAAGCGCAGGTTCAGCACAAAAACTAACTTTATGAGGATATTCAAATTTCATGTGGAGTAAAGCAAAGATGCGTCATGGCACCTACACCCATTGCCATATATTTTTCATTTTTTGTGAAGGATGCACTGAAGCGTTGAAGTGTAAATCCAGTGCCTCGTGTCAAATAGTATGTCGCATCTTCAAAGTTATGTTGACACATTTCACACACGCATATATATATATATATATATATATATATATATATATATATATATATATATATATTATGACGACCAGACGCCAACTGTTCAGTGATGTCTCAGTGATCGCAAGGGTGAAAACTGGCAGCGATCACCGAATGGTTAGAGGCACACTGAACATAAACGTTAAGTTGGAGAGGTCTCGTCTAATGAAGTCAACGCTCCGTCCCCCTTGTGCTCTAATCCAGAATCCCGAAACCTTTCAGCTCGAGTTACGTAACCACTTCCAGTGCCTAGAAGATTGCAATGCAGTGGACGATATGAACGACAGGCTCGTGGAAACTGTCCATGCGGTCGGAGCTAAGTTCTGCAATACCTGCCACAGAAGAACACAAAAACTCTCCGATCACACTCTTAATCTCATGGCTATTAGACGGGAGATGAGGCTGCAATCGTCAACAGATTTGACAGCATACAGGCAACTGAACAGACAGATCTCCAAATGCATGCGGCGAGACTTACGCAACTTTAATACTTCTCGTATTAAAGAAGCGATCGAGCGGAAACAGGGCTCCAAAGTCTTTGCCAGAGATCTGTCTGCTAGAAAGAGCCAACTGTCAAAGCTGAAGACTGAGTGTGGCAACATCGTTTCCGGGACACCTGAGATTCTGAGTGAGATTGAGAGGTTCTATGGGCAGCTGTACACATCATCGTTGGAGCCACACGCAAGTGTGAGTAACGATCCAAGAGCAAGTCTTATCCGACACTATTCCGATGATATCCCGGACGTCACTCTGAGCGAGATGAGAATGGCTCTCCACCACCTTAAAAACGGCAAGGCCCCGGGCGACGATGGAATTACAGCGGAGCTTCTGAAAGCGGGCGGTACTTGAAGTCCTTCAGAAGCTCTTCAATTCCGTCCTCCATGATGGCACTACTCCGGAGGCGTGGAGCAGAAGCGTGGTGGTTTTGTTCTCTTGAAGAAGAAAGGCGACAACGCTCTCTTGAAGAACTACAGACCGATTTCCCTTCTGAGCCGCGTCTACATGCTATTTTCGAGAGTCATTACGAATCGTCTCGCACGCAGACTCGACGACTTCCAGCCTCCCGAACAAGCCGGTTTCCGAAAAGGCTTCAGTACCATAGACCACATACATACCCTGCGGCAGATTGTACAGAAGACCGAAGAGTACAATCTGCCACTTTGCCTGGCATATGTGGACTATGAGAAAGCCTTTGATTCCGTCGAAATTTGGGCGGTGCTACAGTCCCTTCAGCGGTGCCAAGTTGACTGTCGGTACATCGAAGTGCTGAAGTGTTTGTACAGTACGGCTACGATGGCTATCCGAGTACAGAACCAGAGTTCGAAACCTATCCAACTGCAGAGAGGTGTAAGACAGGGTGATGTTATATCCCCGAAACTCTTCACCGCTGCGTTGGAAGACGTTTTCAAGCTACTGGACTGGAAAGGATACGGTATTAACTTCAATGGCGAGTACATCACTCACCTTCGATTTGCCGACGATATAGTCCTTATGGCAGAATCGCTGGAGGACTTAAGCACTATGCTCAATGACCTCAATAGTGCCTCCCAACGGATAGGTCTTAAGATGAACATGGACAAAACAAAGATCATGTTTAATGTCCATGTCACACCTGTGCCGGTAGTTGTTGGGAGCACTATGCTCGAAGTTGTTGACGAGTACGTTTATCTGGGACAAATAGTCCAACTAGGTAAGTCCAACTTCGACCGAGAGGTCAATCGACGGATTCAACTCGGCTGGGCAGCGTTCGGGAAATTACGACATATCTTTTCGTCAGGTATACCTCAATCTCTAAAAACTAGATAGAACTTGAATGAATCCTTGAACATTAAAAAGCGACGTTGCCACGCAGTGCAAACTATTGGTATTGCGACATATCGACAGCGGTGTCTTTTGTCGCCGTGCCACCCGCGTGCAACGTTGTCACTCTTCCAAGGGGTCAAGGTACGTTGTCTAAACACAGTGTTCACTTTTACAGAATTTATTTTAATATTTATTTTGTTTGAAAATTTCACTTTTTTATTTTACGGGTTTTAATTTAATATTTAATTTTTCTACACTTCTACGGACTAGTATTACCTGTGGTTTCATTTATTGCATATATGTGGGACCCATTCTGTATATATATCGGGGGACTATTCTCCCATCGCTAATGAAAATCTGTATGGGCAGGAGTTTACTTAATGTTACCGCTACCGTTACATCTACGTAAAACAAATGTGTTTCACTGATTAATTAATGTGGTATTTACGTACCTATATTATTAAAAGGCCAGTAAGCAACACTTCAGTTATATTATAATGATCTGAAGTTATTTTCTAAATACAGAATCGGTTTTTCAACCTGTGCTTGACTCCTACCTGGGGACTTACTAATAAGTGTTTACTGTATGTGCATATTCCTTGATGTACTGGATCTTTCACAACGTGGATAATATTAAATTTGATCGCCATGCTTTGCAAGCTAAATGGCGATTTCAGTCTCATAGATATAAGCGTGTCTTACACCTTTCACGCTACTCCTTGTGCTCGATCAGTCGAAAGTTCTTATTAACGTTTATAACGTTAATAATAACTTTCTGACGATTATAGTCACCTATCCAATACTCCGAGATGGAATGGTATGATTAATGTAAGAATGAGCGGTGTAAGTGACACCGCTACGTAATATAAATAAAATACCCACAATAATATACAAAATAATAAAGTAGTCGAAGTTATAATATTGCCCAAAAGATTTATATATTTAAACTTTCTCTGCATTATCAGACCGACTATTGAACAAGATCTCATCCACATAAATTGACAAAACAAAACGTCTGTAGGTCCCTAAGGTCTTTACTATTCAGAACTTTATAAACTCTGAATGAGATCTGTGCACGTTTGGCTAGAAAAGGTCTTCAATGATGTGAGTGAAGTACTTATCACTTCTGTTTTCCGTGATACAAGCATGGAAAGTATTGACCGCCTAAAGTAGTGGCTAAGCTTATTTTTTTGCTTAGAAATATTTTTTACATTTTTAAGATTTTTGAAGGTTGAGAAAAAATAATGATATCATCTTCAGATCAATTTGATTCGCCCATTGATTGCGCAATAAATCCTAATATAGTTAAAAAAATCAAACCTACAATAAGTACAAAGAGTTTTGCTTTGTCTATTTTGGTGCGCAACGCAAAAGGTTATAATCAAAGACATTTAAAGAGGTAGTAGTAATAGACCGGACATCAGTAACAAAATTGTCGTCCGTAACTTTTGTCCTATAGGATATATCTCCGATTTTTGTCATTATGCGTGTGTGAAATGCGTCAACATAACTTTGAAGATGCGACATACTATTTGACACGAGGCACTGGATTTACACTTCAACGCTTCAGTGCATCCTTCACAAAAAATGAAAAATATATGGCAATGAGTGTAGGTGCCATGACGAATCTTTGCTTTACTCCACATGATATTTGAATATCCTCATAAAGTTAGTTTTTGTGCTGAACCTGCGCTTTCATGTACATATGGATTTGGCGAATAAGATTGATGAACCTTTTTGACTATACAAAACTTTGAAGGACAAGCTGAAGTGCCCCGCGTCGAACTCTCACGTATCAAATGCTTTCTCCAAATCGACATAGCACGTGTAGAATGGCTGTTGATGTTCAAGGTTCCCGGAGTTGCCTAATAACATAAATAGTGACAATGATTCCTCTGCCAGGTTGGAAACCACACTGGCTCTCCGGGAAGTATTGTTCAGCTAGCATGATAATTTGTATTAATAATGTACTCAATTACATTGGTATTAATAATGTACACGAGTATCTTACCGGAGCAGGAGGGAAGCGATATGCGTCGGTAAGAACTGCTATCGAATACATCATCTACCCTTTCCCTTGAACCGGTTACAAATAAGTGCATCCCTCCAGTCCTGAGGCACGTTTTCACTATTACACACACTTAGAACAAGATTGTTGAAATAAAAAGCCCGATAACAATATGGTTTCTACTGTATTTATATATATATCATCTGGAAGTTGATCTATTCCAGGTGTTTAGACTTTTGATGCCTCACTGTCTTCACAAGCTCTTCAAAAGTTAGTGGGTCATTTAAACGTTGGCAGACTGGGAAATCTTCCAGCGATATCAAATATTTACTCATGCTTGCACGTGCCTCACACATGTGGCCTATTATGGTCTCATTCCGTGCATCGATAAACCAACTAGATATAATACCTGTATTGACCATTTCATGATAAAAACAAACCAAAGATGGCAATCGTTCGTTTTTAGTGAACTTACCGATCACTCGCCAATTTTACTACTTGTAGAAAATATTAACTCACCTGCTCAAAATAACAAATTGAAGTAAATAAATAAATTAAACTACAGTGCTATCAGAAACGACTTATTGTTAGAAAATTGGCAAGAGTATTCACTTATTAATGACACCGTCAAAGCTGCAGAAAATCTTTAAGCTTTGGTGTCTGCAGATCCATTTTGGAAAAGTGGTCTATATCAGGGAAGTATCGAATTGTTTTAAAAAGTCTTAAATAACACGATATGGCAATTGTTTCACCAAATGATGATAAAAGTGGGAATATATTTAAAGAAAAACTTCGTAATAACTCATTGATTAAAACTATTTTACGGATTTTATCGTGTTTTATTTACTTGAATTTGAATTCCCGACGTTTCGAGTGCTTTTGTGCACCCATGGTTCCGATGTCAGTATTAACTCTGAGTACCTTCAGCTTTTTTATCCTATACCTTTAAAGGAGCAATTATTGTATATACGAGTATATATATATATATATATATATATATATATATATATATATATATATATATATATATATATTCGGAATCTCGGAAACGGCTCCAACTATTTTCATAAAATTTAGTGTCCAGGGAGTTTCGGGGGCAATAAATCGATCTAGTTAGGATTTATTTTTAGAAAATGTTTTTTTTCCGTGTTTTCAGGCAATGAAAAACTGCTACAATATAAGAAGGTAAATTTTGACACTGTGTTAATGATCGTAACATCCGAATACTAATTATATATGGTCCAATCTACGCAGAATGATCTTACTGTGTCCTGAAGAAAAGAAGTCATTAATCCGTAATACTCGTAACTCTTTAAAGTAAGAACAAAGTAACTAGGATAGTAGACACATCATCTACCTGTATATTATATATAAATAGTTAAGTAAATAAGTCTGTATTTTTGTGGTGGTTACATATGGTAACGAATAACGAATAATGTAGTACCTGAAACGTTGGGAATTAAAAATAATTTAAAATAATTAAATAAAACGCGATAGAATCCATAAATAGTTTTATTCAATTGCATTTTAATTCTCGAAGTTTCGTGTGCTTTCTAGGACCTATGGTCTCGACGTCAGTATTAACACTGATTACCTTCAGCTTTTTAATAAATTTTTTGTGGCCCGATCTACGCATAACGAACTTACTCTGTTCTCAAGAGAAGAAATCATAAATCCGTAATACTCGTAACTCTTTAAAGTAAGAACAAAGTAACTATAATAGTACACACATCATCTACCCGTATATTATACCTATTTAGGTAAATAAATAGTTATTTATATTTGTGGTGGTTACTTGTGGCAATGAAATAACGAATGAAGTAAATCGATCACATTTAAAGTCCATAAAATTAAAACAAAAACCTATTATAGGTCCTCCTCTCATGAATAACGAATTGTTTTATTTGCGTTCACTGAATTACTACATTTTGTTTTAACCAAAAAAATACAGTCATTTTTAACAACTGCCTTCCGCTTTGATTTTTAAACTTAAATTTTTAATATTTTTACTTAACCCTTCAATGCCCATAAAAATTCCATGCAGTCGCATGCACCCCGCAAATCCCGTGCGGTCATATGCGATCGCACCTACCCACAGTACTTAAAACCATTAAAACTTATATTTGGAGACTACTTTTCGATGAAGAAGTGTGGCATTATAAAATCTAAATAAAATTCTCTATCCTGAGGTCTAAGCAAAAGTCAGGTTTTACTTCAGTATAAAAAGATTTTATTTTATTTTGATTAAAAGCATACCAAGCGGATGTCGGCAGCGTGAAAATCACAATTATATCAATATATATTACTCGAAAATATTTACGTAAAAATATAAATTATATTCACACAAAAACTTTCATTACAATTTTATAATAAAACACTGTACTAAAACACTAATAAATCACTAGAAAAATCCAAAAATCAACACAATAACATTCACACGAAAATGGCGTATGAAATAAACGCAGTTTATAAATAAATGTCCATAGACTAACTGACTTTTTATTTAACTAGAGGATGGAAAATTTTATATGTGTGTGCGGTCACATTTGACCTCTTGAATTTTGATGGAATGTCGAAGCGGTCAAAGGAGACGGACGAATTTGGGCCTAACGTTAAACAAGTGAAATATTTATCAATATTTTTTACTGTTGTTTTTCCTGTGTAGTTAATAATGAAATATTAAGCAGTTTTATCATGGGAAAATAAATTAAACATTTAATAAAAATAATACTAACTTCCATTATTTTCATTTTTAAACAATGCTGCCAGATGAAATAGGTTAGTTAATCGATTTTAATACAAAATTGTTTTCTTCTTTAGATAAGTTTAAGAAACTTATTATTTAAATAATGGTTTCCTCGTGAGACACTTCAACGTTTCAAAAAAGTCGTAAAAATAATTTGAATAAATAGATTAAATAAATCGATTTCACAATCGATTATCAATTTTTTATACAGGCCACAAAGCGGAAATGTCAACGTTCAAAAACTCAAACGTCAATCAAATCCTTTGTTACGTTAGTTTGGCTCTGAGCCTGCGGTGGTATGGAATGTTTTCTGTTGTTTTTGTGTGCTGTAATAATATTCTGATATTTAATGACTCTGGCTACGTATAAAGGATTCTGATGGTTTATTTTCTTGAAGAATACTTCTGCAAAATGATAACTTGAATGATTTTCCCCAGCTCACACATAGTGATTTAATAAAAATATGTTGAGGTATTTATCAAATCAAGTAGGCTAGGTACTATTATGGAGAACACATACGATAAGATGGGAAATATGAAACAGAAGTGTGTCGAGAAACGGACAGCAGCCTACAAAGAGCACAGTGATTATCCAACCATTCTTGCTGGCTATTAAGATGTCGAATGCAATTGAGACATTCAAATCAGACAGCTCAAAAATATATTTTACATATATTTTAGTTGACAGTTTTCTAAATGATAGAGGGGTTAGCAAATAGTATTATTTTAATTGCTTGGTAGGAAAAAGAACCGTAGGTTGCTGTTGCCATGTTATGTCATAATATGGTACCTAAGCTGGGCAAGGCATCAAAGGAATTTAATACGGCATGCACCGTTTTTAGACGATATTTTATTTGTTTATGATGAAGTGGACGATTAATAAATAATTAAAAGAGAAAGTGTTTTTAATTCATATTCCCTCTGTTTTTCATAATTATTTCAAACATATATTAAAAATTATGGTAAAGTCTAGTTTACAATAAAGTCTAACAACTATTTTCTTAAAGTGTAATGTGAGAGCTCGGTGTGAGAATAACATAGTAAGCATAACGTAAGCAATACGCTAGTAATAAATAAGTCAATGAAGCAATAACATTGTACTTTTTTCTACCATGAAGCAGTCGTAAGCATTTTAGTTTTTTTTTAAATGGTATTACTATATAAATAAAATAATGCAGTAATCGTTATTGTAACATCAGGCCCAGCTTTCTATGAACTTTCGCCCGTCTCCTTTGGACGCTTGCCGTTTGAGAGGTGAAACGACAATTACTACTATTTCTTATTTCTGTAGTTAAGGTTATTTTAAGTTCCGTAATGTTAATAATTGAAACAAACGATTATTAGCAGAAATATGTTTAATATTGAAGTGTCAAACGAACTTAGATTACATCCGATGGTAAGTTGCCACGAGATCATAGATATATGTAACCAACTTCAAACATATAAGGCCATACCCAGTAATTAACTGGCTCTCTATAGAAAGCGGGTATACCCTTCAGACGGTATAAAGGCAGTGCAATTTCTGCTATTTGACGGCAAAAATAGTTGACAGTACCTACCCAGACGGATTTATAAGCAGACATGGAGTCCTACCATTAAAAAAAAATAGTTTTCTCATTATTTTTTTCGATTATTAGAAAGTATGTTGTAAAATGACAAAATGATTAGACGTCGTTAAATAATTCAACGAAAAAAAATTACCAATTTAAAAAGTAAAGTTAGAGCTCATATACGTCCCAACTGGGCACAGGACTCCCCTCATTTCTGAGAGGGTTTTAAGGCAAGGAAGTGTCCGCCGCGCTGCCGCAGTGCGTGTTGGCGAACTGCACATGCCTTCAAATTATTTTATTTTCTTATTCCTCAGACAAGCAGGTTTCCTCACGATATTCTCCTTCACCGCCATGCACGTGGTAAATCAGCACTTAAAATTGCAATTTACAATTTCATTGGTGCCGGCGGGGATCGAACCCGGGTTATTTGCCTACTGTTATATTTACAACGAGCGTTAACCATCTGAGCTACCATCTACGGCTACGGCTCTAACCAATTGAAATAGACAAATACTACATTTAGAATAGGCAACCACTTCAGTCGCTGTAATTCCTCATCTTTTCCTGTTTGTGAATCCATTTGTTAGGATTTTCTAACAGCGTCACATAGAATTTTTGAAAAAAAAATAAAGTTTGTATAAATAGGGAACGTATAATGTGTCGGGTAGCCAAATATGTCTTTACATATGTAGTTGTCTATTTAATGCAAAGGCCACTATGTAATAAAAATACTAATAAAAAGTTATTTTGGGAGCCAATACTTCTTGATCTACCTTTAACAGGTCCATGGCGCAGTATCTTAGCATTAAGTTGTGGCGTTGAGAGCCGCGGGTTCAAATCCCGCACGTAACAAATATTTATATGGCCTACAAGTAATTTTTCTAGGGTTGAATGTTTTCCTTGTAGAATTTATGTATTTAAACTGCCGCCACAATACAGGAGAAAATCCTAGTGTAAATTTTTTTTCGAGTGATGTACATGTAGGAGCACTCGTTGAAGCTTGCCTTGCTTTGAAGTGTAGGCATAGAATAAAGAGATTTTGGGCAATATTATGACAAAAGATGAACATTGGATTTTCTATGATAATTAAAAATGAAAAGCAATATCCTTAGACTATTGCTTTTCGTTTTTTTATAGACTACTTTTCTATAAAGAAGTTTGGCATTATGAAATACTCTATCCTCTTGTGCAATAAAAAACTTATCCTATGAATATTTATTTATAATCTACGTTTATTACGTACTCCATTTTCACGTGAATTTTATTGTGTTGATTTTTGTATTTTTCTAGTGTTTTATTAGTGTTTTAGTATAGTGTTTTATTATAAAATTGTAATGAAATTTGTGTTTTAGTTTAGTTTTTATTATAAAATTGTAATGAATGTTTTATGTGAATATAATTTATCTTTTTACGTAAATAATTTCGAGTGATATATAATGAAATATTGGCGATTTTCACGCTGTCGACATTCGCTTGGTATGTTTTTATTTGTTATCAAAATATAATAAAATCTTTTTGTAATGAAGTAAAACCCGACTTTTGTTTAGACCACAAGATACAGATTTTGTATAGATTTCATAATGCTAAACTTCTTCATAGAAAAATAGTCCCCAAATATAAGTTTTATTGGTTTTAAATGCTGTGGGTGGGAGCAGTCGCTCCGTATTTACCGGCGCATGCTACTGCATGGGATTTTTATGGCACTTGAAGGGTTGATTCGAATATTTTCTTTTCAAATGCAAAACATGCCAAAAAACAACACCAAATAGTCAATTGATCTTCGTCATTATTGCCTCATGACAAAGGAATACCTGACACTGCTCGACAAACAGTTTTAACATTACAGGACCTGCTGTTAAGCTATAAACCATTCGTCATCCTCCATACTCGCCGGACCAAGTATTTTTTTACATGGGGAAATCCCGACATGCATATCTGCCTTGTTGTAGAGCAAGGGCGGGTTATGTCGGACTCGCATCGACTATCTCCTGCTGCGCAACAGACCCTCTCAGTCCCATACATGGAAGCTATGGGGCCAGAAAAAAATGATCATTTGGAAGCACCAGCTACCTGGTCCCTTATAGTGGATATGGGCCGTAGCTTCACCACTGACCAATTTTTGGCCATGACGTCGCTACCCTCGCAGCCAAACACGACCCAGGATAGGGCCTTGTTGAGCCGCAGGGCTCAGCTGCGATGGTAGGAAGAGAAGACACTCTTCTCACCGCATTCCACCCACACACATCCGAAGGAGACTTGCCAAGCCACCTTAGGCCAACCATGTTCCTAGTAGGTACACTTAGTTCGCTATTGGTAACCAAGTCACTACTGCAGAACCAACCCTCCTCCCAGCTATGACAAGGTGCAAGGGTTTGCTCCCCTAGCGAGTGCAATTACCGTAGGGATCAATCTTGCAGTCTATATACGTCTCACAGCTGGTTACAGGTCTCTCCTCTTATTTCTGAGGGGTCTAACTATTGTTATTGTGGGTAAAACCACACTCATGAACAGGAGTAGAAAAATGTTCGCATTGTTGTGGCGGCGAAAGAGAATCCGCCATCGAGAATTATGGGTTTAGCAATGACCAAACCCATATTATTTTAAATCAAATAACTTATTATACTTCAGGTATGATCCCATACATATTCGAAAAAATATCCAAATCTAAGGTCAGGTCTTACGTGGTAGAGCCATGCTGCAGTTATATTAGTAGTATAGTTGTAGCGTGAATGGGTCAGCTGGCGGCGGCGGTCGAGGAAAATTGTATCGATGAAGATATGTGATAGTATACCAACTTGCTCTCTATCTATTTAACAGTTCTCTATTTCTCCGTTCAGCTTGGTTTCTGATGATGTAAATGCTGTTAGCCTTCTTGCTTTTACGGCTACCTAGGTTTCAACTCCATTCAGAGTGGATAGTATGATATAAAAAGGAAGCTTGAAGTTATATAAAATGGAAGCAAGACATACTAGAAATCTGGTAAGAAATTACAACAGGCCATTGACTTACTTACCGTTTATGTGCAAATGTTACCCGTAAATCACAGAATCCATCTTATCTACAAAATTAAAAGCGCCTTTTTGCTTTGTAGTTGGTCATCATAAACAGATTTTTTCTTCAGTTTCTTTAACTAAAATGTTCATCAACTTCACTTTTTCGTCACTATAGTTGAAATAAAAATTGGCTTCCTTTTTAATCTCTTGTTGAGCCCAAGAAGACATAAAAATAAAATGGAGGTAAAAGCACAAATCCTTACGGAGACAACCGGTTTTTCTTATGCTGTATCGTAGATTTTGTGTCGTAGTCGTTTTACGCATGCAAAATTTAAATCTATTCCTACAAACTCTCAGAACAGCCGTTAAATAACCAAAAGTTAATCCACTGTATTCTTGGTCTTCTTAGTAGTAGCAGATGGCAGGAAACAAAATTTCTTGAATGGCAGTCTCTTTTCGCTGGATGAATTTAGCATAATGCTCAATGTTCTCAATAGTATCTCCCAAAGGCAGTTTTTTTATAGAAGAGGGCGTAAACGAGCATATGGTTCACCTAATATTAAGTGACTACCGCCGCCCATGAACAACTGCAACACCAGGGGAATTGCAGGTGAGTTGCCAGCCCTTTAGAAAGGAGTAAGCTCTTTTTTTGAAGGACCCTGAGTCGCATCGGTTCGAAAAATCGCCGGTTGAAAATTATTACGCAGAGAGGTCGTACGCGGAAGAAAACTCCTAGTGAAACATATAGGTGTGGATGGTATCGCGAGGTTTGCCGCGTGGTACGTTCATGAAATTTGGCGGCTGGGATTAATCCGAACAATTCGTCAGAGCATTCTCCGTGACAGGTGCGATAAAATACGTAAAGAGATGCAACATCTCTTCGCAGCACCTGTGAATCAAGCCGATCGGAAAGCACTCGGTCGTCGACAATTCGAGCAGCTCTGCGCTGGATGCGGTCAAGTGGAAGGAGTTAGTACTGGGGAGTCCCAGCCCAGAGATGGAAACAATATTCCATGTGCGGCTGAATCTGCACCTTGTAAAGTTGCAGGCGGTGTGCTGGTGTAACGCTCCCCCCTCTCTCTAAATAATAAATATATATTAAATATATTATATAATTAATAAACCCCTTTTCAGTAAACTTATATATATATATATATATATATATATATATATATATATATATATATATATATATATATATATATATATATATATATATATATATATATGTGTGACCAGGACAAATAAAATACGTTATGATTTTTAAAAATGATCTTTCAAAAGGTTTATTAATAGACCGTGTAGTAAAACACACGCCAGTTGGTTTGACACCGACTTTATTTCTATACTCTATACCTATACATTATACTACATCTTTCCCTTCCTAAAATAATTTTAAAAACAATAATAAAATTATAAACAAAAATAACTATAAGAAATTTTCTCCTATTATATGTAGGTTATTTAAAAAAAAACAATATTTGACCTACTACCACAATAATTATGAAAGAATTTTTTTTAAAACTATTATTTTTACAACAATAAATAGTGACATAATACACAATTCTTGTGATAAATAAAACATACGACCGAAAACGAACGAGTTATTTTGTATCATTATTATTTTTCATTTTTTTTTTCGGCCAACATTCGTGCAGTCCGTTCCTTGGACCTATTTATGTTCACTATTGGTGATGGTGGTGAAGAAACACATTCTGTAAATGTTCTATCAGTACCAGGAGTAGTAGGAGTACTGGGCTGTGATGACGGCGCTCTGTCTGTCTGCGGACACACTTGAGAGTCTGCCTGAGTCTCGGACCCAACCTTTCGTCGACGTCGTACGCCCCAGGAGGCAATCGTACTTTTATCTAGAATACTGGACTGAAACTCTGCAGTACTGGATGAAGTCCGAGACAACCTTGGTTTCCCATAATCCTTGGAGCGTAAAATAAGATGGCTACGAGTACGTCGGAATCGTTTCCCTTGTTCATCTTCAACTATAAAAGACCTTGGCTCCTCGGCACGAGCTACTACTGAAACAGGTTTCCTACCAGCATTACATAATAAAGTAGCTTTATCGCCTACCGATAAACGCTCAAGTGACTTCGTGGACTTATCGTATTGTTTTTTAATCTTTTCCCTATGAGCCATCAAAGATTGGTAATTGCGATCGTTATCTACTGGAGCTCTTAATAATTTTTCAGAAATTGGCAGTTTCGTTTTTATCCGTCTCCCCATAAGCATCTGTGCCGGAGAATCTAAACCATTTCGAGGCGTCGACCTGAAATTTAATAGACTTAAATAAAAGTCTTGGCCTGAGTCTACGCATTTCTTTAGCAAACTTTTTATAGTTTGGACGGTTCTTTCACTTTTTCCATTAGACTGGGAATAGTGGGGGGATGAGGTAACGTGATCTATTTCCCATTCATTCAAAAAATTCTGAAATTCTTTCGACCTATAGGCCGGCCCATTGTCTGTCACTATTTCAGCGGGTATACCGTGTCGAGCAAACTGCGTTTTCATAAAATTTATAATATGTTTGCTACTGATACCGGGTAACTCCTCGACTTCAACATAATTCGAAAAATAGTCCACAAGGAGAATATATTTCTTTCTTTTATATTCAAATATATCGGAAGCCAGTTTTTGCCAAGGCAAATCCGGCACGTGATGTTGCAAGAGCGGCTGGCGACGCGGGCGCGGCGCGTGCAGCGCACACGCCTTACAGCAGCGCGCCACGCGCTCCACTTCCGCGCTCATGCCCGGCCAGAACATCACTTCGCGCGCGCGCCTCTTACACCGATCGATGCCCAGGTGACCCTCGTGCACGCGCTCTAACATTTGCTCCCGTAACCTACGCGGAATGAACACACGGTCTCCCTTAAAAATCAACCCGTCGACATACGACAGTTGCTCTCGATATGGCCAAAATACACTAACGTTGTCACTCACATCGCGCCTATGTTTTGGCCATCCGTTTTTAATATACGTTATTAATAATTTACAGTCACTATCCGTTTCGGTGTCCTTTATAATAGACTCTATTTTTGATAGACTGAATGGTATGTTCTTTAGCATAAAACAGGTTTGTACATTGACCTCATCAGATACATAGTTCTGCATTAACTCACCCAGAGGGGCCCGCGACAGAGTATCCGCAATATACATGTACTTGCCCGGTGTATATATAACTTTGATATCGAACCCTTGCACTCTTAACATCATACGCTGTAAGCGTATCGGTACTGAAGTTAACGGTTTTTTAAATAATGCTTCCAGTGGTTTATGATCAGTGTGAACTGTAATATCTGACCTACCGTATATGTACTGCCTAAACCGTTCGACAGCAAAAACTATCGCGAGCATCTCTTTCTCAATTTGAGCATATCTAGTCTGTGTGTCTGTCAACGTTAGCGAAGCAAATTCTACCGGTCGCTCATTCTGTAGAAGTACAGCTCCATTATTGTTTATGGTCCGATCTATGCAAAATGAACTATGTCTTGAGGTCTTGCAGTGGTATGCTTGGGTTTAGTTTTAATTTTATTGATTATAGGATCCCAAGCAGGTGGAAGTACCCAGCCTCCTTCTCTATTGAAATTAGGATGTTTTTTAATTTCAATAGCCTCACGTATCATCCTTGGTAGGAATCGGTGTTCTTTCCCGAGGATTTGTGGTCTATCAAATCTGATGTAATGGTTGGGGCTCTCTAGGATATGATCACAAACTGCAGACTTCCCGGAACGTTGATTATATTATCTTAATCAATAGCTTACTGACCATGGTCTCTCTCTTTTACCTTCTAAAAGCAAAATAATAACATTTAGTAGAAAACGTGTTATCCCTACCATTGATATCTCATATAATGGTGAATCTATTCCAGTTGTTAACAAAGTAAAATTTTTAGATATTTACTTAGATTGTCATATGACCGGTACTGCTCACTGTAATTACATCAGTGACAAATGTTAAAAAGGTGTTTTACATTCTTAGATCTCTCTCTGGCGTATGGTGGGTTCTTACCCCATGTGTCAAAAATCCTATACAATGCTATCATCCGTAGTCACTTCGACTATGGTTCTTTTCTCCTGGAGCAACAAGTCGGCCATTAGTAGGCTTCAAGCTATCCAAACAAGATGTTTACGTATTGTTACGAGCTTGAGGTTCGCGACAATAAAATTGCCGATAGAATTAACACTTTAATTTACTTTATACAAATTAAAGTTAAAAACACTAATAATTAAACACACTAATTCACTTAATTCCGCTCCGAAGCTTCGCTTTGTCGCCGAGTTCAACTCTACACTGCCGCGATCGCATCTTGCGCCACCTATTTATTTAAATTAGCAAAATATCCGGAATATTCAAGTAAACACGCGCAAGGTACCGAGAGTTTGAGTATAGATTTTCTAGAATCTTAGTTCGTCGGGTGGCGCTGTCGGTCGAAAGATGTGTGATGTCATAAACTGCAACGCTCCCCTCGCTCTCGTTCCTGACACTAGATGGCGCTGGTGCGCTGATTTGAGCGCGGCGTAACAGTATTATCACAGGCGCAATGAAATCAACTCCTATAAATGCCTTACAAGTAGAATGTGTTGATCCCCCTCTCTCTTTACGAAGACGGTTTCTAGCTGATAGATTTATCTCAACTCTACAACTAACATCTCACCCCTTACACCATAAACTAGAATCCCTGCTACTATTAGTTGTAAACAACTCCTATTTGTCTAATAAAAGCTGGCCCCCTATTCTTAAATCTCTTAATAGATTTAAAAATATTGAGTATCCTTGTGTTACATCCCCAATTCTACCTTATTTTGAAACCAGCTATGATGCTATATTACTAAATCCTAAAATCACTCTGAATTTAACCATTAATAAAAATTCTCCAACTGCTAACAGAACTTTCTATAACCTAGTGGGAAAAAAATGGACTGATTGGCTATATATTTTTACTGATGCTTCCAAATTGTCTTCATTCAAATGTGTCGGTTCTGCAGTCTGGATTCCCAAATATAAAATTGTCGTAAACTGTAGATGCCCTCCTCAGGCTTCTGTTTTTACAGGGGAAGCTGTAGCCATATATGAGGCTATATCCTACATTTTTTCCCATAAAATTCCTAAATCAGTTTTATTTACTGATTCAAAAAGTTGCCTAATGTCATTACAGAGCAATATATCTAAAATGAAATCCATCTCCCCATTGATTCTGAAAATTAAAGAACTCATACTAAATTGTTATAAGAGTGGGCTTGAGGTAGAGATTGTATGGATTCCTAGTCATTGTGGCATAGAAGGAAATGAACAGGCTGACTCCTGGGCCAAAGGAGCGGTAGATACTGACTGCCCTTCTCATTTAATGAATTACTCTCATGATTTAATATCATTAGCTCAAATAGAATTAAAGAATTCTTGGGACAGAGATTGGAGCATATCCAGACATAGTAAAGGTAGCTACTTTGGTAAAATTCAACCCCAAATTCCTCCAAAACCTTGGTTTTTCAAATTTAGGTTTCTGAACAAACAAATCACATCTACAATCTGCCGTTTAAGGCTTGGGCATGTCTGCACTCCTGTATTCCTAGCTAAAATTAGAATCAAAGATCATTCCCTCTGTGAATGTGGTCTGGATGAAGGTTCCCCAGACCACATTTTCTTCAGTTGTCAAAATCACCCAATTTCTTTATATGACATCCTCCCCAAAACAATCCCTCGACCAGTTAATATTAATTCCCTCTTAACTATCCCCGACTCCATATATGTCAATACAATCTCAAAATATATTCGAATGTATAATATTAAAGTATAATTATTGTGTACTAAATTTAGCTTAACCTAATTCTATATTACCTGCCCAGGCTAATACCCTCCTATAACTAGATTTTTACTCTATATTGTGTGGTCCACAATTCATACATTTAGTTGCTTTGTTTTTATCCACATTCTCACCTAATAACCACTAACTCCTTTTCCACCGGAAAGCCTCAAGACAAGGTGTGTCAGACCGAAGACCGGACATTGGCAGAATTATTGTGACATTATCACAATACCAAGGGCCATATAGTTATTTAAAAAAAAACAAGTAAAAATGTACTAGAGAATTCACAACTAAATAGTCGCAATTGTGTTATTTTATTTGTTATTTTTCAAATAAATTCTCAAGAACTCATATGGAGTGAGATTGTCAATCACATTTATATATTCTAGTGCTGATATTTGATAGTGATGAATGAACTAAATGATGAAGTTGTTTTATTTTTTAACATAATGCACAAGCTATATCTGACAAACATAATAGCTTATTTATAACATGGCGATAAGATTAGCTAGCTAACACCAGATAGTTACGAAATGGACAATTTTTATCAAATACCAAGAAATGAGACAGTCGATTTTTAATTGTTTTTGGACAACTGCTAGGCAGTCAGTCCTTAATTATTAAATAATATAGGGCATTTAGTTTTAAGTAACATTTAACTATATTTGAGTTTAAAGTAAACAAATATATTTTATTTTGTTCACTTTGTCTTATTTTTTTATTTAATATCATATTTTATTTAATATCATAATATCAGTTGCCATCGTTAACGCGTGAGTGTCATGATTGCTGGCGAAGGATTGATAAAGCAGCATTACGTTAAACTTTAGAACGGGAACTATCTGAATCATCTAGTCCGTCCTCGTTGCAATCTAAAGTGAGTAATGTATTGAACCTAGAACAACAAAGCTTAGATCATACATCGTACAAAACACTGCTGCCTAATTTTGTAAGTGCACCACTCACACAAAATCAATGTTTTTCCTGGTCGTAACAATTCCATTCAACTCACTGTTCCATGAGCATTACGAATATGTCTTTATGTGGATACAATTACTATGTACCTCCTGAATGTAGAATCAGTAACTACCATTTAAATAGTAACTCTTGGTATTTACTTTTAGAATCAACATTAAAACATTTATTGTAGCACAAATTATAGATTTTTCTACATTATTGTAAGATAATATTTACCATCGTCGTCGGTAAATTGTATGCGAAAGTGTTGATTGAAAGGGCTGTGAATGAAACAGACGAGAAAATATGGGATGTACAAGCGGGATTTAGAAAGGGAATGGGATGTACGGATCAGGTCTTTTCTTTGCAGTGCATAGCCGAAAAGTGTTTGGCTAAAAACAAGAAAGGCACAGTAGTGCCTTCGTAGATCTAGAAAAGGCCTATGATAGAGTGGTGAGGAATAAATTGTGGTCGGCACTCTCCGTGTACGGTGTGAGCAGTGTCCTCATACGAGCATTGCAATCTCTTTATAGGGATTCTAGTGCTTGTGTAAGGATAAACGGGGCATACACTGAATGGTTTAATATCGAAAAAGGTGTTAGACAGGGATGTGTAGCGTCACCGTGGCTGTTTAATCTGTTCATGGACAATTGTTTGACAGATTTAAAAGAGAATGAAAGTGGGTTGAGAATGAATGAGTTACTCGTCAAATGTCTTCTCTATGCTGATGACCAAGTATTACTTGCGTCTTCGGCCGAGGAGTTGCAGGAGATGGTAACTGCTATGAGTGGAGCTTTTGTTAGAAAGGGAATGAAGATGAATGTAAGGAAAACGAAAGTGATGGTGTTTGAAAAAGATGAGGCAGTGACAGACTGCAATATCGTGATTGAAGATGAACAAATTGAACAGGTGAAAGAGTTTGTGTATCTGGGGTCAAAGTTTACAAGAGATGGAAAGTGTGAGAGTGATATCGAAAGAAGAGTGAATACAGGAAACATGGTGAATGGAGCTTTGCACTCCTTTATGAGCAGTCGGAAGGTGTCTAACAAGGCTCGTTTGGCTGTGCATGAGGGGGTGTTGGTTCCGACACTCATGTACGGAAGTGAAAGTTGAGTATGGCAGAAGAAACATGAAAGTAGAATAAATGCAGTTAAGATGAGAGCATTAAGAAGTATGATAGGAGTTAAACTGAGTGACAGGATAAAAAATAGTGAGATAAGGAAACGTTGTGGTCTGAAAGAAGATGTAGTGACAAAAATTGAGAAAGGTATGCTGAGATGGTTTGGCCACATCGAGAGAATGAATGAAGAACGATTGACGAAAAAAGCGTATAAGGCGAGTGTGAATGGAAGTGCTGGAAAGGGTAGACCTAGGCGGAGTTTTCTAGACCAAATTAGGGACGTCTTAAAAAAAGCCAGATTAAGAGTACCCTAAACCGTAGAGCATGTATGAAGGGAATAATGAAAGTGGACGAAGCGAAACAAGTATGTAAGGATCGTAGCAAGTGGAAAGAAGTGGTCTCTGCCTACCCCTACGGGAAAGAGGCATGATTATACGTATGTATATTTACCATCATATAGACTGTGAAAATATTCACAGTATGCCTGTTCCAAGTGCAGCAGCGTCTTTGTAGCTAGTCAGAATTATTATAAACAACACGTTCACCGCACACCTGCGCACTGCACGTGCAGTGGCGCCAGTGTGGTTTCTTGTTTCACTTGTATAAAACGAACGGAGCGGCCGCCGTAAGAGCAGTCTTGGCTCTGGCGTGGCTCGGTGCACTTGTTGTACTCCGCTACTAGGTCAACCTCTACTCTTTGGATAATAAATTCGTGGGAACAAATTAATTATTATTAGCCTTTTATATAATAACCCTATACATTACACATTATTATTAGTAACTACCTTCCTAGATCAGAAGTGGGATTAAAGCTTTCCATAATAATACTACATATTTATACCTTCCTACATCAGAAGTGGGATTAAAGCTTTCAATAATAATACTACATGTTTATACCTTCCTACATATGTTTATATAAAAAATAATAAAGTAGTTAAACACACTAACCCATTACCATAAAACTACTAGAATTAAGAAATTGATCACGTAAGGAATAAAGACTTTTTTATTTCTATTTAATTATATTAAGTCCTGGCATATTAAGCCTTACGAACCAAAGTTACTTTATCATCAACACAATTTTATGAAGATGAACTTGTTTTTATGGTGTGTTATTTGAATGCACAATTGCATTAAATTGCAATAAAAAATTAAAATAATTCAACACTCATACTACTTTATGAAAAAATATTAAATTAATCTTTTTTAGTGAATATTTTACGGATCATCTTGAGAGTCAATTTATGTTTATGCGATAAAATGATTTTACTCATAGAATAAAGTAGAAGCCGCTATTAAAAACCAATTTTAGTCGCATGAAAATGTTTTGAAAATATGCTTCTATCTAACTATATACACTAAAATTTAGGCTCTATATTTCTAAATATAAGGATCGTAATATTTACTTGCTATAAAATTAAACTTTTATCTTATATTTTATATCGAACTTTTGGTTTGAAATTATCAATAGAGGAGAGTATCAATTGGCGTGATACATGTGAAAGAAAATATAAATGAATTTAACCATAAAAAAACTATATTTTATTTGTATAAGAAACGATGCTTGTTTACAAGAGGCTATATATCAAAGAGAGGTCCTGACGTTATCTTAATTTCTGCACCACTGCACTGAATGGTAATGGAACAAACGAATGAGAAAATCATCCAGTTACATCATGATTCAGCGGTATTTTAGTTCTGTTTAGTAATTTTCTGTTAAAATTTGTTGTTAAATACGTTAAACAACACGAATACAAAAATTCTGGAACCTCCATTTATATGTCCCCTATTCTATCTAACTATATTAATAAATATATTATATTTTATGTTGTATAAATTAGTCTCCTATAAAATATTAAATAAATATAAGAAATCATTATTAAAATAACGTTATCAGAATAAGCAAATATTTATGAACTTTCCGAATGACCTTTCTTAAGGTTTAGTTATAGGCCGTTTATGGTATTAATTCTCTCTTCGTTTTTCTTTCGGTCTTAGTTTGGACCCTTATTTAGGTTGTGATTGTTTAATAACTAAGTTTTTATAGGTGTCTTTCGGATAATGAATATTCGCTAAAGAAATTGAAAGCCTTTGGTAGTGCCTTATATTATTTTAAGCTAAGGGAACCTCGTTCGCGAAAACAGAACTCGAGAATGGTAAAGAACATTAAATTGTCCCTGTTTCCCTTGTATCAGATTTACATCAATTATTTTTTTATTAACTAGTCCTTTTCTGCTTGGGAAAAACTCATAATATTTATATAAAATACCCTATAAAAGTGCTTAACTCTCCCGTTCCACACACGCCGTATGCGGTTTTCGCCAACAAACTAACGCGCTCCCCCCGAAGAAGATGTTAAGCTGGGAATTGGAATGTAGACAACAACAAATTAACTGGTGTACCAGTAAAAGAGGGTTTGGCCCTCCGGTAGTGCGTAAGCGCAAACATCGACCGAAGTAGCGCATGTCAATGCGTGTAAACACTATACAGAATACGATCAAATCCAGCCACAGTGAATGTACGTGACTCGGTTTAGGCAACACGTCATATATTAGACACACCGTCCATAAAAAGCTATAAGTGAGTGCCACCATCTGCCAGACCGCCATTCCTTCAGACGTGATATAAGTGTATGGCGTCACCACCGATTGCATGATCAGTACTGCTACTAACTACAGAGCGTGTCATGAGTCCACCGCTCATCTCAAAGGAAAAGGTTTCTTTTTTCCAAAATTAGCTACTAAAGCTATTTATGTTATTAAATAACATATATAACGTACAGCTCTCTGTTTTTATTCACATCTATACATTATCTACGTTAAGGGTACTCTTAATTTCTCTTCAACATATTGCCAACTTGTTGACCTGGCAGACGTTGTCCTGTCTTCTTCCGTAAGTACCGCAATGATTTTAACTTCAAATTCACTAAATAATTTTTAAAATGACAAATGCAGAGACATTTTACTCTGTGTTTTTTAACCTAACACAAAAAGTTGAAATCTTACTATATCGTGTATAAGTAATATTAGAAATGGACTTAACGTCCCTTAATCATATTGGCTTCCATAAAATACCGAATGTACTTACAACTTTGTTTTGTACCATCAATTATTGAACAGTGCAATATTTGAACTTAAAAAACTGAAAACTAATAGACAAGCGATTTTAGTTAGTTTTTAGGTTATTGTGATATTCATATTTTAATTGTTAATTTCTCAGTATTCCCGCTAAGATTTGTTAAAACCAATATTACTATAATTGTAATCTATAAATTGTGAGGAATAAATTGACTTACAAAAATGCATTTCATTCAGTTATGCCCCAATTTGTGGAGGGCCATTTCTACATACAAAAAGAAAATGTTTCGTTTAATAAATATTTAATATAAAAATTTGTGTAAAGATTTTATTTTAAACTCGTATATTTTTGCTTTCTTAATTTAAAATAATACTGACATACTCAATACAAAAGTTCTAACGTTTCTCTTCTCGTTTTGCTTAATTTATTTGCAAGTTCTATCTCATAAAGATTCTAATTAAATTACTTTGTAAAAATTATTAAACTCCACACTTGATAACGACATTGTTGTAATAATGAAAAAGATACACTTCAAGTAGTATTTTTAACCTGAGAAATTTAAATAACATAAGAAGCCATAAGTAATCTGATTTTGCGTCAATAAAATAAAAATGTATACAAATTATAATCAATCTGTAAAAAAGTTGAACATAATCTTTCTTTTAACTCAGGGCTTGTTCACTAACACTGTTTTTATGCACGATAAGCTTCTTTTAAAACCACTTTCAAAGGTTCGTATGCAAACTTGCTTCAGGTGCTTACTAATATCACGTTTTCCACGTTTGTGCGGATCATAAATGAATTTCATAGAGTCTCTTTGGATAAAATTAAACTAGAATTTTATAAAATAGAATAATTCATGAAAGACTGTATATGGGGTATGTTTTTTTGGTATTTGTATTTTTTTTTTTAGTTTGAAAATGTAGCTATTGATCAAAAATTACTCATATTCATAATAAAGATTGGCTTATTACCAAAAAGTAATACACAAAATCTGAACCCGATATATGGCGCTGTACGTGAGTTATTAACAAATTTAATATTTACATTGTAAAAATTCCCGAGTAAATTTGTAATTAAAATCTTTGCGCTGCTTACGAAAGAGGGCAGGATAACCTCTGCCGGGTTGGCCAAGTTGGCAATATATTGAAGAGGACTTGAATTAAGAGTACCTTTAACGTACCTTTGTATATGTGGAAGAAGCAAGAGAGCTGTATAAGGTTCACCTTAAATGAAAGTCTGTAGTCTGTGCCTTCTTTTACATGGAGAAATGCCTACAAACACCCGCCACACGGGGTCAAGGACAGGTTATGTCGGGCTCACACTGACTAAAATCCCACCTTCGTCGCATATCGGCAGGACCACCGAAATACTTTCGCACACTTCCGCGGCCCCACCAGCGCTGTCCGTCCCATAGTGGCCCCTCCTCGGAGAGGACCATTCCTTCCTCATCTCCTCAGGTAAGGCGTACCAGCATAAATTGCCCCTGGCGGACCATGGGGCCAGAAAAAATGAGCACTCATAAGCACAAGCTTATGAGTGCTCATTTCCCTAGAGAGAGTACTCCTGACCCTAGCGCCGGATTTGCTCTATGGCTCCGCTGCTAACCAAGATTTCCCTAGAGTAGGGAGGGTGGCGCTTCACAGTACCGACACTCCTCTCCCCGAAGCCCCACCACCACTGCATCAATTAATGGTGAGCTCAGTCAGAGTCGTGGAGGACAGAGCGAGTGGCGCATCGCCATACCAACGCTCCTCTTTCTCCGTGACTCCACCTCAACTGCAGCGGTAGTCGGAGAGGCCACCACTCTCACCCTGGCCCACCAATACACATTCGAAGTGAGTTCGCCAAGCCCACTGAGAGTGGCCTCTTCGGGTCGGCCCTACACCTCGGGCCAGTTATCTGGTTTGCTCTTATTTCACCTTGGTTGACCAAGCCACGGGTACTAAGACCCCCGCCGATATGCAAAGCGGGAACCCGTTCGGGGGAATTGTAGTCTGTGCCTAACCCTCTTGGTGACAGGCCGGTTCATTACATGAGATATTTATTTATAATGTATGTTCACTTCGAACGCCATTTGCGTGTGAACGTTACTGTGTCGATTCTTGGATTTTTCTAGTGTTTTATTATAATATTGTAATTAAAGTTTTTGTGTGTTTATAATTTATCTTTTTATGTAAATAATTTCGAGTAATATATAGAAATAATTGCGATTTTCGCGCTGCCGGCATTCTATTGGTATGTATTTTTTTGTTATCAAAATACAATAAAATCTTTTTGTAATGTACAAAAACATGACTTTTGTTTAGACCACTCGATAGAGAATTTTGTACAGATTTTATAATGCCCAACTTCTTTACAGAAAAAAGGTCTCTAAATATAAGTTTTAATGGCTTAAAGTGTTGTGGGTGGGTGCGGTCACATTTGACCTCTTGAATTTTGACGGAACATCGCCGTGGTCAAATTTGGATGCTTGGTAGTTAAGAGGCTAGATCGGCCTTGCCGGCACGATATCACTTGATAAGCTAAAGACAGTTAATGCTGAGTGGTACATACACATTTCTTAGTTCTAATACAGTTTCTTGTAAAAAAATAGGGTAAACGACCAAGAAATTTTATTATATTGTACCATAACAATGATTCGTTTGGCGCACACAGCGAATATAACAAATTCGTTTTTGACTTCTGAAAAGGAGCTCATGACATTTCCAAAAGTTACTTGTAAATATTGCATAAGAGCTATAACATTTTCGGAACTAGAATGGGCCGTGGTAGCTTCACTAGCAAGTCGAAAACATATTGTAACGCTCCCATCCCCTTTTCGCTTAATATATAAATATTAATATAAATATAAATATAAATTATTAATAATTGGGTAATTTCCCCTTTTTAAATAAAATTATACATGTGACCAGAATAAATAAAATATGTTTTGATTTTTCTAAATGATCTTTCTAAAGGTTTAATAATAGGCCGTTGTATTATTTTTGGCTTAATCGTCTTAGTTAGGACCCTTATTTACGTTGTGATTGCTCAGTAACTTAGTTCTTTTAGGTGTCTTTTAGAAGAATGAATATTCAATAGAGCAATTGAAAGCTGTTGGTAATGCCTTATAAGCTAAGTGAACCCCGTTCACGAAGACAGGGCTCGAAAATGGTTAAGAGTAAAGTAGTTAAGAGTAAGAGTTCAAGTTAAACGTCCCTATTCCACTTGTATCAGGTTTATATTATTAATTTATTATTAATTATCCCTTCCCGCTTCGAAAAGGCATACAATATATTTATGCAAAATACCTGATACAAGGGCTTCGCTCTCCTTTATTTATTTAAAAAAAATGTAGGGTAGGTACACAGTTCCACACAAGCCGTGCGCGGTGAGCGCTAACCATTTTGATGCACTCCCCCCGAAGGGAACGATAATTCGGGAATTCGACCGTAGTCCACAGCAAAATAACTGGCGAACCAGTAAAAGAGGCTTGGCCCCTCGGTAGTGTGTAAGCACAAACATCGACCGAAGTCGCGCATGTGAATGCGTGTAAACGCCATACAGAATACGAACGAATCCAGCTACAGTGAATGTACGTCACACGGTTTAGTGTGCCTATTTGCCTAAACCCTCCGTGAGCGCCGCCACCTGCCAGACCGCCGCTCCCACAGACGTGATGTAAGTGTATGCATCACCACCAATTGCATGATCGGCTACTAGCCGCAGCGCGTATCATGAGTCTACCGCTCACCTCAAGGGAATGGGGTACCACATTGTGCGGCTTTCGGCCGCAGCCTTGAGAGTCTCCTCAGATCCTCCCTTCAGCTACCACCCGCATGAGTTCGACACATATGCTCTACCAACCAATACAGATATAGCCAAAAGGCTGGTAAAAGATAAGAGTAATAATTCGCCATCAGAAAGGGTTTGTGTCACTGACGTTGAGTAAATGCATTTTCGATCATGTTTGTCTCACCAATCATCAAGTTGCCTTCAATCACTCAAAGGTGGGAAAGTTACATAGATATATTATTATGTCGCGATATAAATTATCATGGAGGTCAGACAGTCTGCAGCCCCGTAATAAAGGGACCCGACTTAGACAAAGCTATTTCGGTGTGAGTCACACCAAGACGCAGAGAGCGCCATTGTAAATAGCGTCCCATCAAATAATCATCGCGCAATGCTGCAGAATGCAACAAGCATCAATACGACTATCGTCGGGCTTACACCATCCCAAGGTCCCTCATACATCCCAGCAGACATCACAACCCGCATACCTCCATCGACCAGAACTGCAAGAATGCGTCGAATCAGGTGCAGCACACCCGCAGATCCATCACTAGATGCAATACCGTAAGTAGCAGTAAGCATCAATGCAACTATCATACTAATGGCGCTCCCTCACAACACACTCAGATGATCCCTCTTGACTATGGTTACAAAATTTGTATTATTGTTGACTAAAAATAACACCAACGTATCATAATAGCACGCTACTAAGACGCCTGTGAACAAACCTCCACGTATCATAGCTCTAATGCACTAAGACATGAAGTTGAGTATGCCTGTTACACTTAAAAGTGCTACCAAACACACTCATTCCAATCCGAAAGATAGACGACGCATCGCTATGCACTACGACGCCGCCCACAAACGATATGGGTGTGCGATGTCCACGGAAATGCCTTATTGCTACAACATATTCGATTACCACCGGCACTAAGATGATATGTCTAGGACACATCGGTTAGCGAGTCCAAGTTTACCTCGGGCCAATTACTCGTAAATCAAGGAGACCTTGTATAGTAATGCTTTTGTGTCATAGACCTTACTATATGATCTTAATATGTCTTTAATTATATGGGACTTCAACCCATAACTCTAGTATCATAATGCTTATGCATTCATGGAGACCTTCTATTATAATGCTTTAGTATAATAGAGCTTACTATCATAAGTTCTTAATATGACTAGCCATTGTGCTACAGTACTTCAAGCAGTCGGGCACCCAACCACCCCATATATATGAACGACCTTCGGTATGCGTCTCCGGCAGCTCTTCCGTTTAAACCATCTATACATGAACACCCTCCATAACTTATGAAAATTTTCTTTTATACCCGATCTCCTTAAAGGGCAGACAATTTTTTTAACAATTTTCCAATTATTGGTTGGGCTGAAAAGTTCGTATCGTCTCTATGAGATGGCACCACTAGAATAAAATCCATATCATTTTTAGGTAGTACCAATCTTCAAAAGAAACGTGTATAAATTTGACAGCTGTCTGATTATTAGTTTGTGATATACAGCATTTTGAGTGAAGCAACTTTTGTTATTTTGAAAAAAATGGATAAAAAGAAATTTCGTGTTTTAATGAAACACTATATTTTTTGATGAAAAAAAGTGCTGCTGATACCAAAAAGTGGCTTGATGAGTGTTATGCGGACTCTGCGCCGGGCGAAGCAACCATTCGTAAGTGGTTTGCCAAATTCCGTATAGGCCCATATGAGCACCGTAGACGATGAACGCAGTGGACGTCCAAAAGAGGCTGTTACGGACGAAAACATAAAAAAATCCACAAAATGATTTTGGAAGATCGTAGATTGAGGTTGATTTGTATAGCTGGCACTCTAAAGATATCAAAGGAACGTGTTGGACATATCGTTCATGAATATTTGGGTATGCGAAAGCTATGTGCAAAGTAGGTGCCGCGCGAGCTCACAATCGACCAAAAACAAGAACGTGTCGATGCTTCAGAGCAATGTTTGGAGCTGTTCAACCGCAATAGAAGTGAATTTTTCCGTCGATATGTGACAATCGATGAAACATGGATCCACCACTACACTCCGGAGTCCAGTCGGCAGTCATCTGAATGGACTGCACGCGATGAACCGAATCCAAAGCGTGGAAAAACTCAACAGTCGGCCGGTAAGGTTATGGCGTCCGTATTTTGGGATGCACATGGAATAATTTTCATCGACTATTTTTAGTTTTTCAGCGACTATTATATAGCGTTATCGGAGCGTTTGAAGGACGAAATCGCGAAAAAACGGCCCCATTTGAAGAAGAAGAAAGTGTTGTTTCATCAAGACAATGCGCCGTGTCACAAATCGATGAAAACGATGGCAAAATTGCATGAATTGGGTTTCGAATTGCTTTCGCATCCACCGTATTCTCCAGATTTGACCCCCAGCGACTTTTTCCTGTTCTCAGATCTCAAGAGAATGCTCGCTGGAAAGAAATTTAAAGCCGATGAGGAAGTAATCGCCGAAACAGAGGCCTATTTTGAGGCTAAACACAAATCGTACTACAAAAATGGTATTGAAAAGTTGGAAGATCGCTATAATCGGTGTATCGCCCTCGATGGCAACTATGTTGAATAAAAAAATCGAATTTTGCCAAAAAAATGTGTTTTTCTATAAAACGATAAGAACTTTTCAGCCCAACGTTATCTTATAAATGTTATCTTCATAATATTTTCGACTATTATTTATCGTGTTTGAAATATTTTTACAAGTTTTTTTCTGTTTAATAAATATATTTATTTTTGAAAGGCAATATTTTGCCTCTAATATACTATAATATTTTTCTAATGTCTGAAATGAAAATCTTACCTCTATGCTTATTAATGTAATTTCATTGTTTAATATATGTATATATATATATATATATATATATATATATATATATATATATATATATATATATATATATATATATATATATATATATATATCTTTTAAGATTATTTTTCACGCCCTCTTATATTGAATTTAATTATCAATCATAATAGCTAAGCTATTTACATTTTCAGAATGGACAAAGCGTAGTTATGTACAAGCTGCGAGGCTGTGAGTTATTCCAATTAACTCCTTAGGAAAGATAATGCATGTATTACAAAGCTCTTTTATCTTTAAAGTCTGTAGTAGTTGTCCATTGGCTGTAAAATCCTTAAAATTACGAGAAATATTAGTTTGTTTAGTTATAAAAAATGCTTCAAAAGTTCAATTAAATCGTGTGACAAGACATTATAGTATGTCAAAATTGTATCAAGTACACTTCATAGCAGTGGAAAATTTTGTACAATGGTTCCAAAAGTAATCAAAGCAACGGTTTAATGATATTCAACATGTAACAAAAACGCTGTGGTTCCCGTTGAGTACGTTATCAGAATCAGTATTCACATAGCAGCTCATGTTTTCCACACATGTATCGAAATCATGTAATGTTGAGATGAGATAGATATACTGCAATATGTATAATGGATATGGACCACGCTTCAATAGTAGATTTTTCAATAGTAGATTCATTTAGATTGAAAAAAAAATATAAGATACCTATCTAAAACAATATCTATAAATAAATTATCCGTCATTATTAAAACAATCGTCTGATACAAATTTTAGCATTATAAGCGACTAGCTGATTCGCTTGCTTCACGGGGCGCACGGTAATAGATAATAATAACGTATATGTAGTGTGAAAAATATTAATTGATGTATATTACTTTATAAATAACAGTAAAATAGTTAATTGTTTAGTGTAATTGTAGTATTTAATTTTAAATTATTTCTATATAAATTTATATTTCATAATTACGGACATACCATTAGACTAAATTATTACATATATTAAGTATTAGCAGTGGCTATTGTTTAATGCAGCGGTCGGTGCAAGGGCAACTCAACAACAGCAAACCGGTTCCGGTTATATATATATATATATATATATATATATATATATATATATATATATATATATATAACATAACTAGAATGAGCAATGATACCATAAGTAATATACATATATATACATACATATATATATATATATATTTTTTTATAGAAGAGGGGGCAGACGAGCATGCGGCTCACCTGATGTTAAGTGACTACCGCCGCCCATGATCAACCGCAATACCAGGAGAATTGCGGGTGCGTTGCCGGCCCTTTAGAAAGGAGTAAGCTCTTTTCTTGAAGGTCCCCAGGTCGTATCGGTCCGGAAAAATCGCCGGTGGTAAACTATTCCACAGAGAGATTGTACGTAGAAGAAAACTCCTTGTGAAACGTACAGTGGTGGACCGCCAAGCATCCAGATGGTGTGGATGGTATCGGGACGTTTGCCGTGTAGTGCGTCCACGAAATTTGGCGGCTGGGATTAATCCGAACAATTCCTCAGAGCACTCCCCGTGATAGATGCGATAAAATACGCAAAGAGATGCAACATCTCTTCGCAGCGCCAGTGAATCGAGCCGATCGGAAAGCACTCGGTCGTCGACGATTCGAGCCGCTCTGCGCTGGATGCGGTCAAGTGGAAGGAGCTGGTACTGGGGAGCCCCAGCCCAGAGATGGGAATAGTATTCCATGTGCGGCCGAACCTGCGCCTTGTAAAGTTGCAGGCGGTGTGCCGGCATGAAATACTGTCCCGCTCTGCTGAGCACGCCAAGTTTTTAGAGGCCAATTTGGCCTTCCCTTCCAAGTGACCACGAAACTGCACGTCACTCGATATGTCGACGCCGAGGATTCCGATACTGGCTGAGGCAACAAGGGGAGTGCCTTGAAACTGAGGGGATACGACAAAGGGGTTCTTTTTAGCGGTTAACGCGCAAACTTGTGTCTTCTGGGGGTTAAACTGGACTAGATTTAGTCGTCCCCAATCCGAGACTCTGTACAGCAAAGACTCGACTTCAGACACAAGTTTGTCCCGGCACTCGGAGACGTTTTCCCGAGAAATATTGGCTCGGCCGGTGTAAAGAGCATCACCAGTGCTGTCATCTGCATAGCAATGAATGTTACGGGTATGCAACATATCATTGAGATGCAGAAGAAACAGCGTTGGCGATAGCACGCAGCCCTGTGGAACACCAGCATTAATAGGCTTGCAATCGGAGCTTGCACCGTCTACAACGACCTTGATGCTCCGATCTGCAAGAAAGCTGGTGATCCAATCGCATAATTTCTCGGGAAGCCCATAGAAAGGGAGCTTCGAAAGAAGCGCTTTGTGCCAAACCCGATCGAAGGCCTTCGCAATTTCCAAACTAACGGCCAATGCCTCCCCCTTGAACTCTACTGCCTCCGCCCACCTGTGAGTGAGGTAGACCAGAAGATCACCAGCTGACCGACCACGGCGAAAACCGTATTGGCGGTCACTAATCAGCTGATGATCCTCAAGATACCTCATGAGCTGGCAGTTTACAATGGACTCCATTGTTTTGGAGAACAAGGAGGTGATGGCGATTGGCCGGTAGTTGGACGGGTCTGAGCGGTCGCCTTTTTTAGGGATCGGGTGGACGAAAGTCGTCTTCCATGATTTTGGGACTACGCCTAGGGAGTAGGAGTACCGGAAAAGACGCGTTAAAACCGGTGCCAACTCTGGAGCACACGTCCTCAGCACAATTGGGGGGATTCCGTCAGGCCCACTCGACTTGTGGATGTCCAGGGAGAGGAGTGCTTTGTGAACCGAGCGCTGTGTGAACTGCACTTCCGGCATGGAGCACTCACACCGCGGGATGGTCGGCGGCGTACTCCCCCCGTCATCGAGAGTCGAGTTAGACGCAAAGAAAGAGCCTAGAAGATCGGCTTTCTCCTTTGCAGTATGGGCCAGTGAGTCGTCCTCCCTGTGCAGAGATGGAAGAGATGGCTGACAGAAATTCCCCTGGACAGCCTTGGCGAGAGACCAGAATGCACGGGTTCCAGAAGGAAGGCGAACTAGTTTCTCGCCAATTCTGCCTATGTGCTCTGACTTTGCCTTGGCAATGACTCTTTTGAAGGACCTAGAGGCGGAATTATACTTCTTTTTTAGAGCGCTGGTGTTTACATCCCGGGACGCTGATGCATCAACCCAGGCTTGGTAGCACTCCTGCTTATAGCATGATGCTATTTTACAGGAGCGACCAAACCATGGCTGAGATTTGCCTCCAATGGGCACCACAGAGGAAGGAATAAAAAGTTCCATACCCTGAAGTACCACATCAGTAACAGAATCCGCAACAACATTGGGATCATCCGGCGAGAAGCAAACCCGCCCCCAAGGGTAGGATGCAAAGAAAGACCGCATCCCATCCCAATCGGCTGACCTATAGTGCCAAACACGGCGGCAGCCTGCAGAATGCAACCGCGATTTCAGCGTGAGTGGCACAACACTCCGGACCAGACAATGGTCCGAGGAGCCTAAAGGGGCGTCGACGGAAATCTGATATCCGTCCGGGTGAGAGGTCAGCAGAAGGTCCAACAGGGAAGGTGCATGATCCTCCACATCTGGAATCCGCGTAGGCGAAGTAACCAGTTGTGTCAGACCATATGCCAAGGCAAAATCATGAACAGATCTCCCCGCATGATCGGTTAAACGTGAACCAAGCCATTCGGCGTGATGGGCGTTAAAGTCGCCGAGGATCACGATCTCTGCGGAGGGGATCTGCTGTAGCAACGAATCTGCAGCCATTTGGACGTGGTCGAAGAGTCGGTCTGTTTCGGCATTACCGCTATGGGACCTATAGAGGCACCCATAGACGCGCGGATGGTCGTCGCTGTCTACGCGTAGCCAAAGTATGGACAGGTCCGAACCTTCAAGTCTGCCGAGGCGTCGAGAACAGATGTCCTCTCTGACGTAAACGCAAACTCCAGCCCGAGGCACAAAGGAGTGTTCCAGTTTGTACCCCGGGTAGGAGAGATACGAGACATCAGCCGGAGAGGACACCTGCGTCTCGGTCAGAAAGAGCAGAGCCGGCCTCGCCGTCTCGAGATGGTAGTGGACGGCGTTTAGGTTAGAGTGAAGTCCCCTGATATTGCAGAAATTCACGGACAGCATGGCAGGGGTCGCCTTGGTTTTGTTGCTCCGTTTGCCCCGAGCAGTTGTAGTCTTGAGCGGAATTTTGCCCCCCCCCCAGAATACGCGGGGCAGCCTGAGCACCCACGCTCAGAAGTGGAGAAACATGGTCGTGGATGCTCAACGAGGGATTCTCCAGGGGTGCTGGTACCCTCCTGGGGTAGTCTATCATTATTTAATTCCGCTACCATGTTGATGGGGGGGGGGGGTTGGGCCTCCATATATATATATATATATATATATATATATATATGTATATATATATATATATATATATATATATATATATATATATATATATATTACCTACTTATGGTATCATTGCTCATTCTAGTTATTTAGCCATGGCTAACTCCTGGTCATTGGTACACTGTGTAAGGTACAGGGACAAATTGCCCAAGAAAGCAAAGCGCGATAACAGCCATGCAATAGTATAGATTATTTATTCAAGATATTGAAATTTTTGAAACATATTTAAAAAAAATACTGCCTGTGATAATGCTGAGTTATGTAAAATTAACCGTAATCCAAAGTGTACTTGGAATACTATAGCAAAATCACCAATATTAAATAATATTTACCCCCTCCCCGTGAATTGCTATATCCAACTCATGACCCACATAAATTGCTCTTTCTCAATCTTAACTCAATGTAATTAATTAAGTTTGTAAGTAATTGTTAATAATTACACTCAGCTTCTGCTAGCTATATACTAAAAATCATCTATACATTGGCCACCCTAACATCGTTAATGATCGTAGTGAATTGATTAAAACTACTAAGTAAAAGTAGTTTTAATCAATGTATAGTGTTCGCGTAAATATAAGAAATCATTATGATCGTAGTGAATCTGACCCTTTGAATAAAACTATGTTGTTACACATACGTTGTGACACATACGGCTACGTTATAGAAGCTATTATCACAAATTAAAAAAAAAACTATTAAGCCACAAAAATCGTCAGAATTGAATATTCTGTCGATTTCTGTTATAAAACGTGCCAAAAACAACATAAAATAACAACTTAGTAACATATATGTGTAACCTATTTATAAAAACTGATGTTTTTCCAGTTATCTTAAAGAAGGTTTTTAGAGTTCCGTAGTAAAACAACAAGGAACCTTTATAGTTTCGTTATGTCCGTCTGTACGTCCGTCTACGGTTTTACTCGAAGACCATTGAAGCTATAAATCTGTAATTTGGCATAGTTGTAGACATTGATCACGCCAGTAAAACTGTGAAATAAAATCTTCAAAACATTTTTATTTTGAGTACCTCTCATAGAGGTAAAGGGAGGATTTCTTTTTACCCTTCTATTACATGGGTTGTGTTATCATTGGATAGGTGTTTCAAAAGCAAGAGCTTGGAACAACATTTTTTTTCGATTTATGGGTCCGTTTCCGAAATATTTAGCCCTAAGGTGGTACTTTTCATTAGAGTCATGTGTGGAAGGTTAAGCTGGGCAATGAATGGAACGTCGCCGAGCATTTCCGACAGCAACCGACACGAACATCGCGTCGGCGTGTGCTACGTTCAATACATAAACAAAATAAAAAGGTGCGACAGTGGAAATATACTTCTCATCAAAAAAAATCGAAACACTTTCATTTTAATTTGTTAAAAAATTAAAACACTTAATTTAATATAAAAGAGTTTTCATTCCACGAAAAAAAAACGTCATTGTAGAGCTAGCAATCTGGCCATTACAATGGTAAGCGAAAATTCAAAATTCGATATTAGAATTTCATTTTCTTATCCTCTAAATGAAATGAATCACTATTTTGAGACAAATGTGCGTCTACAGTTGGAGACCATTTCACGTTTAAAAACTAAAAATTTGCGTTTATCTTTAACGTTTTTGTTTTTAATTTGTTTACTGTGACTTTAAGACGTCTGAAAAAATTTTTATTTCCTAAAACAACTGGATACTTTGCCCACAGAAGCCGCCCCGGTGGTGGCATTCTGAACTTAGTCAGCGTGTTGTGGCTCGAACATTGCATCTAAGCCTGTCATCTGTTCATAGAGTCTACAAACGCTATCGAGAGACTGGTATGTTCCCGCGCCGTTCTGGATCTGGCAGGAATCGGGTCATTTCTGAGAGAGATGATCGATTTATTGTATCAACTTCTTTACGAAACCGGCGCCTTAATACATTTCAACTGCAGCAGCAGCTTTAAGTTGTACGAAGGGCCGCTGTAAGTGACTCTACAATTAGAAGAACGTTGAAGGAACGTGGACTGGTACCACACAAGCCAGCAAACGGACCAAAATTAACTACAGACCATCGAAGAGCGCGCCTTGACTTTGCACGCGAGCACCTAAATTGGTCATACCTACAATGGAGCAAAGTTCTCTTATATGATGAATGTAAAATCATGCTCTATGGTAACGACGGAAGGAACAAGGTCTACAGAAGAAATGGAGAACGCGTTGCACAATGCTGTATTGAGGAAAGGGTCAGTTATGGTGGTGGTTAGTGGACTGTTTGGAGAGGAATCAGCGTCGACGGTAAGACAGAGCTTGCCTTCGTGTCTGGGCCACGTCCATCTGCTTTCAACTGTCATTGGTACGTGGAACAGTGCCTAAAGCCTCACGTGATGCTCTATGCATACTTTATCGGCAACGAGTTCACATTTATGCACGATAACGCCAGAGCCTACACCACGAGCGTCGTACGTGATTACCTTATCGAAGTCGGTATCTTCATAATGGAATAGCCAGCAAGGAGCCCGGACATGAATCCAATTGAACATCTCTGGGATCAACTAAAGAGGCAAATCCGAGCGAGAGATCCTGCCCCAGAGTCACTTGACCAGCTGAAAAGTGCCATTCAGGAAGAATGGGACAACATCCCACAGCATGTCATCGTAACTCTAATCCGATCGATGAAAAACCGGATGGAAGCGGTGATAAGAGCTCGAGGAGGGAACACTAATTATGAAGCGTTATTTAATAAAAGTTTTTCAGTTTTTTTTTCTCCTACGTGTGTTGCTTCATTCATTGCCTTCGTTATCCATACAAAATAAAAATGACTCATTAAAGAAAACATGAAACCTATAAAAATTTAATTTGAATTTAGAACAATAACATTAAAATTTGAAAACCTCATAAAACTCACTATTAAGCGACATTTGATATTTATTTGTAAATAATAAAAAAAAACTGTTAATCCTTACAAAACATAAATCGATTTTTTTTGATGAGAAGTATATATGTAGTATATGTAATGAAGTTAAAAGTAAAACTATTAATCACGAGACATCACATCACATCACATCACGAGACGAGATTTAAGTGGTAGAGTACTGCTGCAGTTATATTAGTAGTATAATTGTAGCACGAATGGGTTGGCTTGACCGGAGAAGTACCACGTTCTCACAGAATACCAGCGTGAAATAGTAGCTCAATGCTGCTGTGCTTCGTATGGTTCAAAGTTTACAGCAAACATTTCTTTGAGTGTTAAAAATTGATTACTTCTTGGTTGAAACAGCTTAACTATTACAGTACTGAATCATTACTCACACAAAACACGTATCATGTTTGTTCGTAGGAATGTTATTATATTACATTTGCGCGCGCGCACTCACAGCTAGTATAGTTATTGTTACTTATGTCTGTTGATTTATCTTTATGTAAGACAAGACATATTTATCATGACTTACTGATTAAAGGAAGAGAGGACTCATCGTAATACTGGTTTTTCGTACTGAAAAGGGTGAGATCCAAATATCTAACTCTGTGAGTGAGACTTGTGTTATGAATATGAAAATATTTTTGTGACGGAAAATTACGAAACCCTACCTCTATTTTATGCGTGGCCCGACACACACTTGACCAGTTTTTTTTTAAATCTTATACATAAGAGTAGTGAAAGAGACGGTGTTGAAAACTACCGCCCCATGTCTGTACTTAGTTTGTTTCCTAAAATACTTGAAAACGGTTTTAAATTTCAAATTTTACAAATTTTCTTAAACATAATAATATTATTTCGGATATCTATTATAGCTTTGTTAAACATAATTCTAATGAAGACGCTATTTTAATCCTAACTTAGACGATTGCAAAACACCAGTAGTGCACGTTTGCAGCGAGAACACATTTAAATCATGAAGATCACTGGCAATGTGTAAATACCAAAACAAAGTAAGAAGACGCCAAGAAAAACATACAAGATAAGTCCAAAATCATTTTGTTAGTCGAATCTACGAATTAAGTTCACTTATAAAATGTAAAAATAGCTCGCAAAGTATTAAAAATCTTCAGAGTGTGCGAGGACTCCGGCTTGTCAAGAATAGTTAGCGTTTTGAAGAGGTTGATCAAACTAATGTTTGCCGGTTATTCCAAAAATTATAAGGCCATGATCACGGGCATAGAGAGTTCCAGGATAAAGATTTTTATATTCGATATGTCGATTCTGATGCTAGCTGAGGCAACAAGGGGAGTGCCTTTAACCTGAAGAGATACGACAAAGGGGTTCTTTTTAGCGGTATACGCATAAACTTGTGTTTTCTGGGGATTGAATTGGACTAGATTTAGTCGCTCCCAATCCGAGACTTTTTTAAGCAAAGATTCGACTTAAGACGCAAGTTTGTCCCGGTACTCGGTGACGTTTTCACGAAAACTATTGGCACGGCCGGTGTATAAGGCATCACCAGTGCACCTGCATAGCATGAATGTTACTAATTTGCAACATATAATTGATATGCAGAAGAAACAGCGTTGATGATAGTACACAGCCTTGTGAAACACCAGCGTTAATAAGTTTGTAATCAGAACATGCACCGTCTACTACGACCTTGATGCTCCGATTGGCAAGTGAACTAGTGATCCAATCGTACAATTTCTCGGGAAGCTCACAGGAAAGGAGCTTCGAAAGAAGCGCTTTGTGTCAGACCCGATCGCAGGCCTTCGCTATGTCCAAACTAACGTCCAATGCCTCCCCCTTGGACCCTCAAGATTAGAAGGTAGACCAGAAGATCATCAACTGATCGACCATGACGCAAAGCGTTCATTAATTGGCTGGTGGATCCTACAGGGATCATGAGCTGGCAGTTTACAAAGGCCTCCATAATTTTGGAGAACAAGGAAGTGATGGTGATAGGTCTGTAGTTGATCGGGTCTGAGAAGTCACCTTTTTTAGGGATCGGGTGGACCAAAGATGTCTGCCAAGAATTTGGGACTACGTTTTGGGATTAAGAGTACCGAAAAAGACGCGTTGAAACCGATGCCAACTCTGGAACACACGTCTTCAGCACAATGGGAGGGACTTCATCAAGCGTATGTATAATATAAATGAGCAGTTGCAATACTTTCTTGTAATATTCTTAGGCTAGTATTTGCCAACCTGCAAATAGTGGTTATAACTGAAAAATCGGAAATGTATATAAAATACTAAAAGTAAAAAGAGTTTAAATTCATAAACTATATACACACACCATAAACTATATACATTAAATTTTTAGGGGAGAGGAGTAGGAGACGAAAGCAAGGTTGGTATGAACTTCTCAGTGAAGGGGTGATTAAGAATCCTATATTTATTTGAAATAAAATAGCAGTCATTAAAAATACAAAACATTTTTATTACAAAGATACATTGAAAATCCAGAAGAGGAATATTAATTGTATAATGTTATTCTACAATATTATCAGTATTAAAAGCAAAATATACTTAGTATTCGTATTTAAAAAATAACTTATATAAGAATTGACTGAGAAACTACTTACTACACTTTATTATTTATTATATGGTTTACAAATATCAAAGCAACTCATTTTATTCGGATTCAAAGGTTCGGTTTAGATTTTAATAAAATGTTTAGGTCATTTACTTACAGTGTAATACATTTAGTGAATTGGTATCTTTTTATGTGTTAATACCATTAATTATCGTTAAAATATCTAGTCGGCTCAGAAACGTTTTTCTTCTTTGTATAAGATTATTCTACAGTAATCTTAAATAGTTGTATGGTAATGGCGTTAAGTAAACCCATCATTCTTTTTAGTTCTGTGGATTTTAGATGTGACTTCTACCAATTAAGCAAGATATAAACCATCCAGATCGCCGACAGCCCAATAATTGGAGAGAATCGTGTCCAGAAATGGACGTTAACGAGTGAATAAACAATGCAATTTAATTATTGTTACTATATTTTGTTCCACTATCTATGCTTTTAAAACCTTTTTGTACTTCTTATTAATTTTGAATACATACAATATATATATATATATGTATGTATATATATATATGTATATATATATATATATATATATATATATATATATATATATATATATATATATATATATATATATATATATATCTTAAGTCCTTTTTGTAACCACACATGAATTAACAATGTAGTTAGTCTACATTGTTAGTAATATAAAGTCGATCTGACTCTGTTAAGCCCCACTATGTTTGCATTATCCCGTTAAGTATACAGTTACGCTTGAGCCGTAAAAGCTGTTTACAAATTGACTCAACGTCTGTAAAATTTTCTTCACTTCTTGTTACATTAATGAAAATCGCAAATATAATTTGAAAATGTTAAATATATTAATCGTATTTAATTTTTAGTAATAGAAAACTTTTCTATTTTTTCATGTAAACAATGAAGACCTTTCTATTCATATTCAATTTAATAAAAATAGCAATAATCGAACCGCTACTTAAAAAGTTGACCCGGAAAATTACAGTTACTGTCGTCCAATATTTTTAAAACATTAATAACAGTCATGTACTCGTATAACACACTCTATATCTTCTGTGGAAAATATAATGTATTAAATGACGTACAGTGAGGTAAATAACGATCGCTCTACAGGAATTTCATTATATCAGTACGTAAGGGAACTATTGAAGGTAATTGACCAGAAACAACAAGCTAATTGCATATTTTTAGATATAAGCTAGGCCTACAATAGGGTTTTTTACTCAATCCTATTAAATAAACTATATAATATAGGAGTGAGAGGTGATTCGTATTCACAAATGGTTCGTATCTTACCTTTATCAACTCGTAAAATATGTAGATATAAATTATAATGACCCAGAAACTGGAATTTTTAAGACTGTAGCCTGAAAAGATATTATTAAATCACTCAATACACCAGAGTATCGTGGTGGGATGTTTGTTTTAATATATGTGAATAATATTCGAAATCCCTGTGTTCTTTTTGCCAATGATATTTCATTAATTCTTTTGTCCCTACAGCACAGAAGTACACCATCTCCTAACCTGTTATTTAAATGTAATAAATTGCTGGCTTCAATATCACAACCTTGAGATCAATTTTAAGAAGACCAAACTCTTGCAATTTAGACCATACCAAAACGCTCCTTATATATCAACTATTAATACCTGAATATTCCTTGTTAGCTCCCACTGCTCCTTCCACTCCCGCCACTTTAAATTGGAATGAATACATTAGTAAAGTTGTCAAAAAGTTATCTAGTTTTATATACGCTACTATGGAACTTAATAAAACCACAGACTTAAAAACAGCAAATTGTGCTTATTACGCATACGCAGACGCCTGGCTACGCTACGATGTGGTACTTTGGGGTAACAGCACAGACGCTGATAAAGTATTTCTTATTCAGAAAAATGTATTCTTAGTGACTCAATGACAAGTTGTAGAAATTACTTTATCTATTATAATATCCTGACATTAACATATATATATTTGAAATATGCTTACTGGTTAGAAATAATAATATGGTTCCCTCAATATTTTCACCCTAAAAATGTAAGGCCAAAACTAAAATAATGCATAGATACGAGTAAATCAATTACAGTATTATAGTAAAAACCGGTACCTGTGCCATGTTAATAAAAATATAGTTTTAATAAAATACCAGAATATATCAGAAGCATTAAAAGCCTAAAAAAGTTAAAAAAGGAAGTTAATACATATTTAACGAAAAAGAGTTGATGTTCGTTATAGGAGATTTTTGGTGATTAGGTAGGAAATAGGAATAAATAATATAGTATGATCTTGTTAGTATTTAAATTAATTATAAATATTCATTAATTGACTATTTTTATTAATAATATCGTAATGTAATAATAATATTAATAATTGCCAATATTTGGAGTGTCCTTGCAGGATTCTAGTCTTGAACTATTTTTTAAAATTACGACCTAATTTATACAACAAGAGTAGCAGATAACTTGTAACTTACATAGACTAATTGAATTTAATTAATTAGTCTATAAAAGTCCACTCCCTCATCGATTGCCTCAAAGGGGGATTTCGCCTTAGTTGGCACACTTGATAAACGTGTTAGCAACCGCAGCTTTTTGTAATTTTAAGTTGCTTTTAGGAAGATGCTGCTGCCCATCTTCTGTTTTATTTTACCTCTGTCACATATAGTTCTCTAAATTTAATGTTACTCGTAGTTACAGGTGTCCATGGGCTGCAGCTGCTACTCATTGTGGCTACTTTCATGTGGACTCTAAGTTTCTTGGTCATTAAATTTAAAAAAAATAAAGCGTAATTTTTCTGCACACATGTTTGTAACTTGGTGGATTTAACCCTCGGGTTGTCGCGTGGGGTCTTTCAAAGCTCAGGTATTACAAAATCAATAAAAACCTATTTTTAAAATATTCGTAGGGACTCCACTCCTGAGATACCTTCCTGAATTGAATTATATTTGGCGCGCATCACGGCCAACTTCAGTTCGCGCGCAAGCGATATGTGGTACGGACACGTTTGTGTGCGCGCGGGCTCTGAAAGACCCCACGCGACAAACCGCGTAAGTAAAATTTTGTAACCTATTATTATGGAATTGACTTAATACAACTCCTTTTTTGTTTTTTATATTATAATTTCGTTGATAACGAATGAACTTTAATTTTATTGTATTATATAGTGTTTGTGAGACACGGATTAGAGGGCGCTACTGTGTCATAGTATACATCGACTCCGTAAATGAAATCAAGCTAAACATATAAAACAGTGGTTTTTTTAATGTGTTAAAGTGTTAAGTGATACAAAACCTTGGCATAAATATTATATATTGGAGTTAAGTGACATAACTATCCACAAACAATTGAAAATAAAAACTATCTATAGTGCAAAAATAAATGTCAGTGATTTCTGTTTGTGGACTATTTCTCGCAAATACAGGCTAAACACTAATTAAAATAATGGTGAAGTAAGTCTATGATTCTGAGGTGTAATGTGGACAAAAATTAAGTGCATTTTTAAAATTTTGTTGAAAAGATAAAAAACACAACCTCAAAATTAAATGACTGTTCAAAATTACTAGCTGTAACCGTTCAACAACTCTCAAACAACGTTCAGTACCATCTGTTTTAAACGGACCATATTACAACGTTAAACAATTGAGCTCTTATTGAGTATTTACCATCAATCTGATAATACAAAGTATGTTTACAAGAGGGCGCCTCAGGGAAGAAATACTAATAAACCATTGAAGAAATTATGAATGCACTTAAAAAAATACAAAAAGAATAAGACGAACAAAAATTATGATCCGTAAAAGCGGAGAAAAAGTAACAATACAATTAACACAGAATATAAATAAAATATTGGAAGAGAAATTTTGTGTATGGGAAGAAAATCATAAAAAATTAGAAGAAAAAGTTGCAAACTAAAAGATAGACTGTAATTCTTGAAAAGCAGACAAGACAAAGAAAAATCGTACTTTTTGGTATCTTAGAGAAAGAATCATCGTATGAAAACTTAGTAAACAATTTTATCAAGATAATAGAGGAACACTTCTCTATTAAATTAGATAGTAGAGATATCCAATAAATGAAGAGAATAGGAAAAAAGGAGACCGACCTCGCCCAACAGTAACATTTACAACTCTTGGTTTAAAGAACAAAATTTTTAAACGAAAAGGGGCACTAAATGACACTCAATATTATATGAAAGAAGATTACCCGGCATATGTTTTACAAAAAAGAAAAGAATAACAGCAACAACTAAAAATAGAGAGAGAAAAGGGAAATAACGCAATCATAAAATACGACAAATTAATTATACTAAAAAACAACAATAAAAGAACATTGTCTACCTCACCTGAAAACTTTTTCCATTCACAAAGACACAAAAACATGCAAGCCAGTAAGAAAAACAAAACTCTAAAATTGAACTCATCAGCTCAGAAATCCAATAGTATTTCTGAAGGAGTTTTGAAACCTGGCATGCTAAACTATTTAGTTAATAATAATACCAACACAAAATCATACAAATATGACAACAAAGATAGCAACTAGCACCCCTCTCTACTACAGATTTTATATAAAAAAAAGTCCAATCAAGCAATATAAAATATCTTCCAACCTGGCTGGTCATCGTGGAAGATTATGTCCACCACCCTCTAAAGAAAAACACGTTATTTCGTCGAAAGCTTAGAACACCTGCGGAAAATAAGCTCTACATAGCAACATACAATGTCAGTACACTTGCCTATTATGAAAGATTAATTGAACTAAGTAAAGCTCTAGATAGAGTCAAATATGACATTATTGGTTTTGTCCGAAGTTAGACGCCTTGGAAATAAGATAAAAGAATACGACGATTTCATACTTTGTCACATAGGCCATACGCCAGGAAAACACGGAGTAGGCTTTCTACGAAACAAATCTTTAAAACAAAACATTGTAAGCTTTACTGGCATCTCAGAAAGAGTAGCACTCTATCTGTCATCAACACCTAATTCAACAAAAAACAAAGCAGCAAATGGACATGGCGCTCTCCAAACGGAAAATACAAAAACGAAATCGATTATATACTTTCTAATCAACCAAAAATTTTCCTGAATATAGAAACACTAAACTTGAATTACTCCTCAGACCACAGAATGGTCAGAGCTACGGTAGCACTAACGAATATAAAGAAAAGCCGAATAAAATATACGAACCATCAAAAGAACATTCTTAAAATAAAGGCAGAAATAGAAAAGTACTGAGAGAACCTAAAAGTCATTTACCAGCCTTACTCGCCTATAAAACGTCAGAAAAAATACAAACCTACTATGACAAATTACTAAACATTATCAAATATAGTATGCAAAATACAAAACAAGAAAAAAACGCCACTACGAAACAAAGAATTTTTAACAGAACGAACCATGTCACTAATGAAAAGAAGGCAAGAACTACAAAGAAAAAAAGATAAAACACGATCGCAAAAAAATTAACTCAGCGCTCTATACAAACTAACATCTAAGTATATTAAATTCGATTATCGAAACCACAGAACAAATATTATACAAAAAAAATATTGGACAGGGTAAAAGTCTCAAAAAGGCATATAAAGAACTGCGAACAAATACATCCTGGATTGAGGGCCTGTAACAGCTAGATAAAACATCACACACCCGCAAAGATATTATTAATATTGCTACAGACTATTACCAAAACTTGTACAATACCGAACAAGGGACAGAAAACAACAAATAAGACATTAGCTACGTAGAATCCGAAGATAAGACAGAGGTTATTAATGAGTTTGAAGTCATACAAGCGATAAAGAAACTAAAGCTAGAAAAAAGCCCAGGGTCTGATAACATCACCAATGAAGTCCTTAAATACGGTAGCATGTTTCTGGCTACACCACTTGCAAATATGTTTAATATGATACTAGAGTCTGCAAATACACCTTCGCAGTGGTCAGAATCTGATATAATACTTTTATATAAAAAGGGGATCCAAACGACATCGGAAACTACAGGCGCATTAGTCTTCTACCGACTCTATATAAACTGTTCTCTTCGGTTATAGAATGCAGAATAAGCAAAACTTTGGAAAGAAAACAATCTGTAGAGCAATCTGGCTTCTGGAAAGGTTACTCAACGGCAGACCATATACACACCCTAGAACTTGTCATCGAAAAATACCAAGAAAATAAACGACCACTGTACATAGCCTTTATCGACTACCGAAAAGCATTCGACACAATCTCACACTCAAGCATCTGGGAAGCCTTAAAAACACAAGAAGTAGTAAAGGGTACATTGAAGTAATCAAGAAATATATAGAGCAAGCACAAGCAGAGTCAAATTGGAATCAACTGGTCCAAGCTTTTCCATCAAAAGGGGAGTCAGACAAGGAGATCCTTTGTCACCAAAATATTTATAGCAGTACTGGAGTGTGTCATAAGTCAATTGAAATGGAAGTCATGTGACCCAATTATCAAAGGTAAATACATGAATCACTTAAGATTCGCAGATGACCTGGTTTTATTGTCTGAAAATAGTGGCATGTTACAATACATGATAGACACTCTCCTACAGGAAGCATAAAAATAGGCTTAGAAATAAATTTATCAAAAACGAAAATCATGACAAATAGCTCAAGAAAAAACATTATTATTGAAAATAAACCGCTAGATTATGTGGAACAATATATCTACCTCGGAAAGTAAATAGGGTTTAAAACAATTACAACGAGCTAGGAGTAGAACGAAGGTCCAAAATAACTTGGAATAAATTCTGATCATATAAGGAAATATTAAAGGGTAACATACCGGTAGAGTTAAAAAAGAAAATTATGAACTCGTGTATACTTCCCTGCTTAACATACGCTTGCCAGTCATGGAAATTTACTAGAAAAGTTAAAAACAAAATAACTACATGCCAGAGAAGCATGGAGCGTAGTATGCTAAAAATAAGAAAAATATATAAAATACGTCATACAAAAATAAGAAATATCACAAATGCTATTGATAATCTGAGTTATGCTCAAAAGTTAAAATTTCGATGGACCGGCCATGTAGCACGTCTAGAAGATAAGAGGTGGACTTCCATCGTAACCACATGGAATGGCCCTCCAGGAAAAAGACCATACATGCGCTGGGAAGGTGACATTAAAAAAGATCGCGGGACCACGTTGGACACAAATAGCAAAAAATAGAGACAAATGGAAATCTTTGGAGGAGGCCTTCACCTAAGGGGGTCCTTGCAAAGCAAACAAACACAAGTTAGTATATAGATCCTTAATAAATTATAAATTAAAATATTTTGTCAATTTGCAACTAATTTAAATTAATGTTATCCTATTCATAATGTTATAAAAAACCAAATCCATTAAAAATAGTCACTTGAAATTTATAAATCAATTACATAGATTGAAAATATTAAGGTTATTAATAATGCACATTTAAATTTTAACCAAATATATTGAAAATTAGTTATCATACCCAAAATTATGACATTAATTATTACCTCTATCAAATTCATTCATTAATATAGAAATAAATTATTGTCTATACATTAATTTATCTCTATATATAGAATGAATTAAATTAAAAGTAAATTAAATAAATATATTAAAATCTACAAAAAAGATTGATATATACTAATGTATTTAAAAAAAACTAAATTTATATTTTCAATTTCCTTTATAAAATGACAAATACAAATTACACTGTAAATAAAATATATTGTAAAACTCATTTAGCATGGAATAAAAGGCTTTTACATATTTTTTTTATTTTTATTTATTTATAGTGTTTGTATGCATTGTTTTAGATTACTTTTATTATATCAACCGGAATGTTTCCTGATCAAGTGAGTGAACACGACACAGACTCTGAACAAGAATGTGACGATGATTTGCATCAGATATTTTCGAATTATGATGAATCTTTGGAAATTCCAAACGAAGAGTACTTGGGTTTGGGATTGGTGAACGAATCTATGGAAACTTTTAAATCTGCGTTCAGTAATGAGGATGAAGAACCATTGATAAATATTTCGACCAGTAACTTTTACATAGTAAAAAAAGAGAGAGGAACTACAGTCGAGGGCAACTATTATGAATTTGCCGCGTGAGTTGAGACAGACAGTTGAAGAAGATTTGTACCACCACTTCAGGATATTCAAGATGAAGTAAACGTCGTGTCAATGAGAAAGCGATGTATTCACTGTCCTCGAAGAACAGACAGGAAGCTTAAATTTATTTGTTACTTTTGTTAAGGAAACATTTGCCCAACAGATACTAAAACAGCATGTTCTGAATGTGTTCATACTGAGAATTAATTAAGTTTTTCAATACGTCAAAGTTAATTTGTTTTTATGATTAAGCGTACCAAATTTTACGAGTATATTAAAAGAAGGCAATTTTAATTTGATCTCAATTCCTTAATTTTTTAAAATAGGTTTTAATTTCTGTTGATTTTTTTTAATTTTAATTACCTAGTGATCTCATGGAGAGAATATGAAATATTGAGGGGATTTATGGGAGAGGATATTTATGTTCAGCAGTGGACATTTACAGTCTGTAATGTATGAAAATTGAAAATAACGGCGTATAAGTAAAAGTGGTAAAAGTGTCTCGAATATAGAAATGTACAAAATTTCATTCATATTTCTACGACATCGTCGAATTATTTAATAAGAATGTCATATTATACATATATTAAGTTTTGTACAAATATCATTCATGTAACAATATAAATTTAATTGAGAGCTCAAAATGTACTTGACATTTTATCCTGTTATTTTCCTACGTACAATTTAATTAAAACAATATGATGTGGAAATTGTGTTGCTTTGAAACTTATGTAATTTCATAATGAAAGAGCAAAGTCATGGGAAAGTTTCACTCAATTCAACGTACGTTTATTTTAATAACAAGTTGGTAAACACTACAGCTTAATTTAATTAAAAACGGTTAAGCCAACTTCTTGATTAAATATCAATATCACTTTCACAGGGAGACCCTGGTAATTTAGGAATAAAACGTGTTAAACAGGAGCAAATATTTCAAGACTAACGTTACTTTTTAAGTCATCATGTATTTCTGGAAGGCGTATTTAGTTATTTTAACATATTTCTATAATTAAAAAAGAAATGTAGCTAATTGGAAATGTGGTAGAGCCATGCGGCAGCTTTGCTGTTGCACGTATGGGCCGGCTCAAACCGGGGTGGTACCACGACCTCACAGAATACCGGCGTGAAGTGGAAGCTCTGCTTCCGCGTTTCGTCTGGTGAGTGCAGGTGGCCGGAGGCCCAAATCCCCCCCCCCCCCCCATCAACATGGTAGCGGAATTAAATAAAGATAGACTACCCCAGGAGGGTACCAGCACCCCTGGAGAATCCCTCGCTGAGCATCCACGACCATGTTTCTCCACTTCTGAGCGTGGGTGCTCAGGCTGCCCCGCGTATTCTGGGGGGGCGAAATTCCGCTCAAGACTACAACTGCTCGGGGCAAACGGAGCAACAAGACCAAGGCGACCCCTGCCACGCTGTCCGTGAATTTCTGCAATATCAGGGGACTTCACTCTAACCTAAACGCCGTCCACTACCATCTCGAGACGGCGAGGCCGGCTCTGCTCTTTCTGACCGAGACGCAGGTGTCCTCTCCGGCTGATGTCTCGTATCTCTCCTACCCGGGGTACAAACTGGAACACTCCTTTGTGCCTCGGGCTGGAGTTTGCGTTTACGTCAGAGAGGACATCTGTTCTCGACGCCTCGGCAGACTTGAAGGTTCGGACCTGTCCATCCTTTGGCTACGCGTAGACAGCGACGACCATCCGCGCGTCTACGGGTGCCTCTATAGGTCCCATAGCGGTAATGCCGAAACAGACCGACTTTTCGACCACGTCCAAATGGCTGCAGATTCGTTGCTACAGCAGATCCCCTCCGCAGAGATCGTGATCCTCGGCGACTTTAACGCCCATCACGCCGAATGGCTTGGTTCACGTTTAACCGATCATGCGGGGAGATCTGTTCATGATTTTGCCTTGGCATATGGGCTGACACAACTGGTTACTTCGCCTACGCGGATTCCAGATGTGGAGGATCATGCACCTTCCCTGTTGGACCTTCTGCTGACCTCTCACCCGGACGGATATCAGATTTCCGTCGACGCCCGTTTAGGCTCCTCGGACCATTGTCTGGTCCGGAGTGTTGTGCCACTCACGCCGAAATCGCGGTTGCATTCTGCAGGCTGCCGCCGTGTTTGACACTATAGGTCAGCCGATTGGGATGGGATGCGGTCTTTCTTTGCATCCTACCCTTGGGGGCGGGTTTGCTTCTCGCCGGATGATCCCAACGTTGTTGCGGATTCTGTTACTGATGTGGTACTTCAGGGTATGGAACTTTTTATTCCTTCCTCTGTGGTGCCCATTGGAGGCAAATCGCAGCCATGGTTTGGTCGCTCCTGTAAAATAGCATCATGCTATAAGCAGGAGTGCTACCAAGCCTGGGTTGATGCATCAGCGTCCCGGGATGTAAACACCAGCGCTCTAAAAAAGAAGTATAATTCCGCCTCTAGGTCCTTCAAAAGAGTCATTGCCAAGGCAAAGTCAGAGCACATAGGCAGAATTGGCGAGAAACTAGTTCGCCTTCTTTCTGGAACCCGTGCATTCTGGTCTCTCGCCAAGGCTGTCCAGGGGAATTTCTGTCAGCCATCTCTTCCATCTCTGCACAGGGAGGACGACTCACTGGCCCATACTGCAAAGGAGAAAGCCGATCTTCTAGGCTCCTTCTTTGACGACCGAACTCGACTCTCGATGACGGGGGGAGTACGCCGCCGACCATCCCGCGGTGTGAGTGCTCCATGCCGGAAGTGCAGTTCACACAGCGCTCGGTTCGCAAAGCACTCCTCTCCCTGGACATCCACAAGTCGAGTGGGCCGGACGGAATCCCCCCAATTGTGCTGAGGACGTGTGCTCCAGAGTTGGCACCGGTTTTAACGCGTCTTTTCCGGTACTCCTACTCCCTAGGCGTAGTCCCAAAATCATGGAAGACGGCTTTCGTCCACCCGATCCCTAAAAAAGGCGACCGCTCAGACCGGTCCAACTACCGGCCAATCGCCATCACCTCCTTGTTCTCCAAAACAATGGAGTCCATTGTAAACTGCCAGCTCATGAGGTACCTTGAGGATCACCAGCTGATTAGTGACCGCCAATACGGTTTTCGCCGTGGTCGGTCAGCTGGTGATCTTCTGGTCTACCTCACTCACAGATGGGCGGAGGCAGTAGAGTTCAAGGGGGAGGCATTGGCCGTTAGTTTGGACATTGCGAAGGCCTTCGATCGGGTTTGGCACAAAGCGCTTCTTTCGAAGCTCCCTTCCTATGGGCTTCCCGAGAAATTGTGCGATTGGATCACCAGCTTTCTTGCAGATCGGAGTATCAAGGTCGTTGTAGACGGTGCAAGCTCCGATTGCAAGCCTATTAATGCTGGTGTTCCACAGGGCTGCGTGCTATCGCCAACGCTGTTTCTTCTGCATATCAATGATATGTTGCATACCCGTAACATTCATTGCTATGCAGATGACAGCACTGGTGATGCTCTTTACACCGGCCGAGCCAATATTTCTCGGGAAAACGTCTCCGAGTGCCGGGACAAACTTGTGTCTGAAGTCGAGTCTTTGCTGTACAGAGTCTCGGATTGGGGACGACTAAATCTAGTCCAGTTTAACCCCCAGAAGACACAAGTTTGCGCGTTAACCGTTAAAAAGAACCCCTTTGTCGTATCCTCTCAGTTTCAAGGCACTCCCCTTGTTGCCTCAGCCAGTATCGGAATCCTCGGCGTCGACATATCGAGTGACGTGCAGTTTCGTGGTCACTTGGAAGGGAAGGCCAAATTGGCCTCTAAAAAGCTTGGCGTGCTCAGCAGAGCGGGACAGTATTTCATGCCGGCACACCGCCTGCAACTTTACAAGGCGCAGGTTCGGCCGCACATGGAATACTGTTCCCATCTCTGGGCTGGGGCTCCCCAGTACCAGCTCCTTCCACTTGACCGCATCCAGCGCAGAGCGGCTCGAATCGTCGACGACCGAGTGCTTTCCGATCGGCTCGATTCACTGGCGTTGCGAAGAGATGTTGCATCTCTTTGCGTATTTTATCGCATCTATCACGGGGAGTGCTCTGAGGAATTGTTCGGATTAATCCCAGCCGCCAAATATCGTGAACGCACGACACGGCAAACGTCCCGATACCATCCACACCATCTGGATGCTTGGCGGTCCACCACTGTACGTTTCACAAGGAGTTTTCTTCCACGTACAACCTCTCTGTGGAATAGTTTATCACCGGCGATTTTTCCGGACCGATACGACCTGGGGACCTTCAAGAAAAGAGCTTACTCCTTTCTAAAGGGCCGGCAACACACCCGCAAGTCTCCTGGTGTTGCGGTTGATCATGGGCGGCGGTAGTCACTTAACATCAGGTGAGCCGCATGCTCGTTTGCCCCCTCTTCTATAAAAAAAAAAAAAATTGGAAATTGCTTGTTACCTCTTTTTTGGTTAGAAAATCAACCTAACATAACTATATGTTATATTATCGGTACAAATCCCATCAAAATAACATTTAGGTCAAAATCGACAGCGATTTCTTTCCGCAGGACTTAAATGCCTTTCTAGGGACTTTATTTCGGTGTAAGGTGGTCTCAAGAGACCGCTTGATTACTTCGTAAGCTAAATCTTAAGTTTAGTTTCATAATGTTTTCTTGATGCCGTCGTTAAAATTTCTAACTTTATAAATTACCACAAACAATAATATTATAATATGAAAAAAAATATTTTAAACAAACCATAACTATATTATGATTTCTAATATTTACGCGAATACTACACCTTTAAATAATACTATTTTTTACGGATTTTATCGCGTATATTAACTTTTTTATACACCCGTCGTTTCGAGCACTTTACAGCACCCATGTTCACCGGAGCAACTGAGATTTTCAACGTCCAGATAGCATAGTTAACCGCGGTTACCATAGATTAAAATTATTAATCTTTGTTCCGATGTGCGCAGTATGAACTTACCTTGAAGTCTTTATAGTACCTTGAAGTCTTGCAGTTGTGTGCTTGGGTTGGGATATATTTTGATTAATTATAGGGTCCCATCGTATCTCTATTTTATCTTCAGGTATATCTTCTCGTCAGGTATACCTCAATGCAATTCTACACAGCTGCGCACCCATGCAAACGAGGGTTAGGGCGTCCCCCCAAGGCGACGCAAACCAGCTCGTCCCCGTTGGTGTGGAATGCAGTGCGCAAAGCGGCGATGGGGACCGCCACCCGTCACGCACAGCCCGACACGGCGGAAGGTGGAGGACGGAGTGCAGAGTTGGCACGTGGAATGTTAGAGGGGACATGAGAGATAAGACGAATGAGTTGATCGAAATAATGAAAGAAAGAGAATTAGATGTCGTATGTATGTCGGAGACCAAACGGAAAGGCAGTGGTACTGAAGAGCTCCCTGGCGGGACGTTAGCTATATGGTCCGGAGTTCCATAGAGTGAGAGTGCTGTTGTCGTCCCGGTTGGTCGATCTTATGACTGAATACAAGGTTGTGAACTCAAGACTTCTCTGGGTTCGCTTCAAAATGGGACTGACGAAGTTATTCCTTTTGGCTGTTTATGCGCCGGTAGCTTCGTCGTCCAGGGCTGAGCTGGAGGAGTTTTGGGAGAATGTAAGAGAAGTTCTAGATTTGGTTAAGAGAAACGAAAGAACTGTTGTATGTGGTAATTTGAATGGATGGGTAGGTATCGCTCGACCAGGATACGAGTCGGTGCTTGGAGAGTTTGGCGATAAAAGGGTTAATGATGCTGGCAAGCTTATACTGGCTGTATGCAAGGAAAAGGGTCTTCTTGTGACAAACACTATGTTTAATCACAGGAAAATCCACATGTACACTAGAGAAAGAAAGAATGAGAGAAGTATGATTGATTTGTTCCTGGTGGATGACCGACTGCGAAAACAGGTGATGGATACACGAGTGTTCAGGGGTGCTGACCTGAGAACGGATCATTATCTAGTAATTACTAGATTTAGGGGTTTGTTCGCGGGTTGGCGCTACCGGACGACAGTAACAGAACCACAGTCGGTCTGTCGCATCCGAAGCTGGAAGCTTCAGGAAGTGGATACTAGGGACAAATATCACACGAGGGTAGCCGAAAAGCCTGACACCATCGATGGCAGGAAAGAATGTGTGGAGAGAACATGGCAGAACCTTAGGGATGGAATGGTAAGTGCAGCGGAAGAAGTATGTGGAACGACAAAAAGAGGTAGTAGTAAAAGAAGAGATGCATGGTGGAATGATGAAGTGAGAGAAGCTGTAAAAAAGAAGAAAAAAGCATGGTTGGGCTACTTGGCCTCTAGTAACGATGAGCATATGAGAGAGAAGATGAAAGAAAGATATAAGCTGCAGAAAGTTCATGCGAAAACATTGATTGAGGGAGTACGTGAAAGGTGTAGAATAGAAGCGGACGAGAGGTTGTCGCACAACTTTAGGGAAAACTCCAAACTCTTCTGGAAAGAGGTTGGAGGGTCCCGGAGTGGTGTGACAGCCTTAAGAATGAACAAAGTGCTTTCGAGAACCAATGATGTCCTCTTAGAAAAATCGGACGTCATGCAGCGATGGAGTGAATTTTATAGAGAAATGTATGCGTGTCATGATCTTAGTGAAGGATCCGGGGGTGACGCCGTGACTGGTACGCCAGACACGGACCTCGATGACACTGAGGTCATCAGCATGAAAGAGATTGAACGTGCGATTCGAAGTTTGAAATGTGGTAAGGCTGCGGGACTAGACAGAGTTACTGCTGAAATGATCAAGTACGGTGGGCCTCGCTTCTGGGACAGCTTTCATCTGCTGTGCAATTTGTGCTAGCGGACGGGAGATGTCCCGGATGATTGGCGATCCGCGGTCATTGTGCCTTTATATAAAGGTAAAGGTTCACATTTTGACTGCGGGTGCTATCGGGCGATCAGCTTGACCAGTTTAGCAAGTAAAGTTTACTCGAAGGTTTTGACACGTAGGATGCAAGAGAAATCGGAAAGATTCTTATGGGAGGCACAATGCGGATTTAGACCTGGAAGAGGATGCACGGATCAAATGTTTTCTCTCCGCATGATCACGGAGAAGCTTCTGAGTGTTAACCAGAGGATTTTCTGTGCTTTTGTGGATCTGGAGAAAGCATTTGATAAGGTTATAAGGAAGAAAATGTGGGAACTGTTGCCGGGATATGGTGTGGATGGTCGATTGTTAAGGGCTGTGCAGTCACTTTACTATGACTGTAAAGCCTGTGTGCGGGTAGGGCATGACCTGTCACCCATGTTTAGCGTCCAAGCGGGCGTAAAACAGGGTTGTGTCATGTCTTCCTGGCTGTTCATACTGTATCTCGACAGCTGTTTACAGAAGCTGAAAAATAGCTGTTTGGGTGTGAAATTGGGTGACATAAAAGTTAATTGTCTGCTGTATGCTGATAATGCAGTGCTTATTGTACCATCAGAAGCAGAACTGCAGGCATTAGTCACGTGTATAAAAGAGGAATGTGAAATTAAAGGTCTCCGTTTGAATGCTAATAAAACTAAGGTTCTGGTATTTGAAAAGGACGAAGAGAGAACGAAATGTGAAATATGGATAAATCAGGAATGTCTAGAACAGGTAAATGAAATTGGGGAGTGCTTGCAACCGGGATGGAAGATGTGATTTAAATGTGGATAGGCGTGTCGCTGCCGGAAACAAAGTCAATGGTGCCCTGAATGCATTAGTAAAAAGCCAAGGCGTGGTGAAGAGTGCACGCCTTGCAATACATAACGCAGTGTTGGTACTGACATTGTTATATGGCAGCAAAACCTGGGTATGCCAGAAGAAGCATAAAAGCAAGTTGAATGCAGTGGAGATGCGATCTCTTCGTAAAATGTGTGGCGTTAGCATAGCCGACCGAAAGCGAAACGAAGAGATTCGCAATATGGCAGGATTGAAAGATGACCTTATCACAAAAATTGATAGGAGCGTACTCCAATGGTTTGGGCACGTTGAACGAATGAGTGAAGACCGAATGGTGAAGAAAATATATAGAGCGAAAGTAAATATTAAAAAGTGTCGAGGTAGACCGAGACTAACTTTCGAAGACCATGTGAGCAAATTGCTCGAGGAGGGGAGGGTCAAGATTACTCGGATACCTAGACGTGCATGTATGAATAAGTTAATGAACCTGAAAGAAGCGAAAGAGGTATGTAAGGATCGTGACACTTGGCGATCTGTTCTCTCTGGCTACCCCGTTAGGGATTGTGCGTGAAGATAAGTAAGTAAGTAAGTAAGTAGGTATACCTCAAAACCTGAAAACTAAGTTGTACCACCAGTGCGTGTTGCCAGTGATGACATATGGAACTGAGACGTGGTCTTTCACTGCTGGCCGTATGAGGACGCTCAGAGTCGCTCAGCGAGCTATGGAGAAAGCTATGCTCGGAGTTTCTCTGTGTGATAAACTTAGAAATGAGGACATTCGCAGTAGAACCAGAGTGACCGACATAGCCCAACGGATCAGTAAGCTGAAGTGGCAATGGGCCGGCCATATAGCTCGAAGAACCGAAAACCGTTGGGGAAACAAGTTTCTCGAGTGGCAGCCTCGTACCGGTAGACGAAGTGTAGGGCGACCCCCCACTAGATGGAGTGACAACCAGGTAAGACATGCAGGAAGTCGATGGATGCAGGTGGCTCAGGACCGTGCTTTGTAGCATACCTTGGGGGAGGCCTATGTTCCGCAGTGGACTTGTAAAGGGCCCGACCCCGACCCGACCCGACCGTCTTCCCTATTGTAATCAGTTTTTTTCTTTGATTTCAATAGACTCGCGTATCATCCTTGGGAGGAGTCGATGTTCTTTTGCGAGAATTTGTGGTCTATCAAATCTGATGCAGTGACGGGAGCGAACATGTACGTGTTCACAGACTGGAGATTTCCCGGATCGTCGGTATTTCACATCAGCTATATGTTCTTTTAAGCAAGTTTTAATTGATCTTTTAGTTTGTCCTATGTAGGAGAGATCACATTCACAATTAAGCTTGTACTCTCCTGTATCTTGCATAGGAACATTACACTTGATCGATGGTAAAAACTGACCAATCTTCTTCGGCGGCTTGAAGTATGTTTTAATGGAAGTACCTCTGACATATAGCAGTACAGCAGGTACACGTTCGACTGGGGGCGGCTTCACTCGTTCACTGTGGCGTAGGCGAGGGACCTGAAGCTTTTTGTCATGTAAAACTTGCTTGACGTGTTGGAGCTCGGCAGCCAGGTGTATACTGTCACAGATCCCTCGTGCTCCATGAAGCAAGGATTTACATTTATTTGTTTATTTATTTTACCACTTACAACTATCATCACAGGTGTATTACCTAATACAATAGTGCAGTTACAAACTAAAAAACCAGAACAAACATAATATAGGTATATTATGTACAACTTAAATATTTTACAATAAGCGGCCTTTGTGAATTCGTTCAGAGTTCAGCTGAACAAATCAGTCTGTTGTGAGACCACATTAAGTGCACGCAGCGTGCGCGTAAAAGGCGCGTGCTGTTGCAAGTTGGTGCGCACTTGCGGCAGCGATAAGAGCTGCGGCCGCCGCCGTCTTCCTACGTACTCATTAGGGACACACGGCTTAGCTGTCTGTAAAATATCTGCGTTATGTATTTAACTACGGATCACTTTAAGTAATTAAGTGGCGAGAGCAACTTCCCTTCTTATTTCTAGTTTATAATAGCCTACCATGCCTAGTATAAATAAAGTAGGGTACAACAGTGGATAACCCGGGTACACACCATACTCTTTTAAATACATAAATCTCACAAATTCATTCTGAATACGTTCCAGCATTAATTTATATTTGACTTCATGTGGTGACCAAACAACAGAATTGCATTCTAAATGATCTTTTATTTTCAGGTCTTCAGCAAATATTAAGGGTGTAGACTTGTTGACTACTTCAGGCAAATCATTGATTGTCAGAATAAAGAGAAAAGGCCCTAAATTACTGCCCTACTGACACCTGATCTTGTACATACGTCAGCTAACTAGTAGTGTAACATGAAAGACGTAAATACATGATAACTCCAAAATATGCAAACCAAAAGCAACAATACACATCTCCATATAACACAGAACTGCCTCTAGATGACACCCGCTTCCTTGCCTCCACTAGAAGAATTACTATCACAGACAGATCCACGACACAGTCATTCCATGACTGACGAAATCTCTTGCGCATGATGTCAACAGTGAACTACTACTCAACGTCACTAAAATCGCACCCCTCTGAGCTTGCGCGAAAAATGGCTGTAATGGCTAGAAACGAATTATATTTATATAAATATTGGTATGATTGAAATGGGTATTTGAATAGCTTTACATTATTAATAAAAAATCATGAAATTATTAAAACATTTATCATTATAGAGCGTCAAAAATAAACACTGTCGAATGCTCGTTAGTAAGGACGCTAGTTACACCACCTAAAAAGGGTATAAAAGGGTCGATCTGGATGAAATATGGGTCAGTCGTAATTTAGACTTTGCAGTGAGTACACGTGAACAAGTAACCCAAGTAAGATGGACACCAGCTCTAAAGAAGCCGCTCAAGTGATTGCCCTATTGCAGTCGGGGATGCGGCAGTGTGACGTTGCTCGACAGTTGAACCTGTCCCATTTTTCAGTTCGACAGATGTTCCAACGTTTTCAGCAGACTGGTGGTTATGTTGGAAAACCGGGATCTGGAAGAAAACGGTGCACATCAGAAAGAGATGACCGTTTCATCGTTACGACATCTTTACGAAATCGTTTTACAAATGCTGTTGAGTTGCAACAACATCTTCGATCAACTCGAAGAACATCTGTGAGTATTTCTACGATAAGAAGAAGGTTACACGAAAAGAGTTTAACAGCCCATAGACCTGCTAAAGGTCCAAAACTTACTGCACAGCATCGCAGAGATCACCTAGAGTTTGCTCGCAATCATTGCGAGTGGACTCTAGAACAGTGGCGAACCGTACTTTTCTCCGATGAGACGAGGGTGTGCAATTACAGACGTAGAAGTGTCTACAGAAGGCAGGGGGAGAGGTTCACACAACCCTGCTTCGAAGAATCCGTCAAATACGGGGTTGGCTCGTGTATGTTTTGGGACAGCATTTCCGTCGACGGGAAAACGGAACTTGTGTGCGTTTCCCGGACTCGGGGTGGAACATTACTGAAATCCTGGAGGAACATGTGGTCCCGTATGCTGGTTATGTCGGTGATGGATTCATGTTAATGCATGATAATGCTCGTTGCCACACCGCGGCTTTTGTACGGGATTATTTACAGGAGGTCGATATCCCTGTTATGCATTGGCCAGCACGAAGTCCAGACCTTAACTCAATAGAACATCTCTGGGATGACCTAAAACGGCGCGTGCGAGCTCGAGATCCAGCTCCAACCACTCTTCAAGAGCTCCAAGATGCGTTACTTGAAGAGTGGGAACAAATACCCCAAGAGGCTGTTGCGACCCTTGTAAGGTCCATGAAAGATCGCATGGAAGCCGTTATCAAGGCAAGGGGGGGGTAACATTAGGTTTTAAGAACTTTTTTTTGTATTTATTAAGTTTTTTTAAAATTATTAATTTGCAAATTTGTACATACCTTGTCTTTTTCTTTAATTTCTCTTTCGTCTCATTATAAAAGTAAAATTCAATTAAAATTCCTGAAAGCTAATGAAATTACGTTTCGAATGATACCCTCAAACCACAACATTGCCTGTTGTGTTAAAATAGAATTTAAATTCTTTTTTCGGATGTGCGATTTTTTTGACGCCGAGTGTAATACCACGTCGTTACCACAGATATGACGCTCTGCTAGAGTGACGCAATCGGATTGAGAGTGCTTGCTCATTCACTTTCAAACTCTGGATCCAACCGTTATTTTATATTTTTTATGGGTTTATGTATTGCGTTACTTTGGACTTTGGCTTGCTTACCAGATCTGAGAATGAGCGGTTATTATAGATAAGATAGGTTGAATCTGTACTAAAACCGAACCAGAACGACTAAACATGTTCTTGTCTGCCCAACCCCTAAAGTGTTTTTGTAAAACCGTACGCGCGAAGGGAAAGCAGCCGAAGGCGACCAATAACCCGAAGCTGCAGAGGTGAGCATAGGTGCCTGTGATTTGGTACGCAAAGTCGAAGGCGAGGTACCGTACTTCCCGCAGCGTCGAAGCTTTTGCAAAAGTAACTGTGTTAATATTTCTAGTTTTTACTAGGTATTTCTAGTTTTCACAAAGGTATTTAGTAAAAACTGGTTTTAACTAGGTAAATCGCGTTCTATCTGAAAACGGGTTTAACTGTAACATCAAATCAAATCTAGAACCAAATCTTCGGTCGTTAAACCTCAGTCGGAACAGTTTTAACTAACTCACTTCGCAAAAACGCATTTTGTCTAGCAAGAATTAGTTTTACCTGATATTCAATTTTGAGCATTAGTTAAATCTAGTTTTAACAAAGGCATTAGATGATAATTAGTTTAAACTAAGGAAAACGCGTTCTGTCTAAAAACTGGTTTTAACTGTAACACATATACATTATACATATGCATCACTTACTTTCGATTTGCCGACTATTATTATAGCCCTTATGGCAGAATTGCTTGAGTATCAAGGCACCATGGTCAATGACCTCAATTCTATCTTCCAACGAATAGCTTTTAGGATGACAAAACAAAGATCATGTGTAATGTCCATGTCATACCTATGCCGGCTGTTGTTTGGAGCACTAAGCTCGATATTGTTGACGAGTACGTTTATTTAAGAGTAGAGTAGCCTCGTGTTGGAGGTAGGTGAATTGTAGGGTTACCATCCCCCCTAGATGAAGCGACAAACAGGTAAGACATGCAAGAAGTCGATGAATGCAAGTGGCTCGGGACCGTTTTTATGGCATTACTTGGGGTAGGCCCATGTTCATACATATACTGAGGTGACCCTAAAAGATATCCAATTTTGCTAATTTTCGTGTTGTTTATAAATTGAAGCCTTTTTTATATTTAAGTAGATAGATCCTTACTATTATACTGTAAAATTGTCGAAAAGCATCTGGAATTATTCTTTAAATCCAACTAGAATCCGACAAACTTGCGAGCGACAATCCATTACAATATAATATGAAACTGGTGTTAGTAAGCCATGCGGGTGGTGATCTAAGTCAAAACCACTATATTTTTGCATGCCGATCTTAACGAGTTTTTCTAAAATAAAACGTGGAAAAACACGCAGCCCGAACAAAATAATATAAGCGCTGTTCTTTCCTTTCGTCCTTTTAAGTTGCTGTTATTAAAGTTTCATTAAGTAGGGATTATAAAAATCCCTTGGTGGATGATTGTTACAAAATTCTCAAATCTTTTTCGGCTTTTAAAAGCTATAAAGTAAGTTTCTTCTAAAGTTGCTTAAATCTTAAATATGATTTTTATATATTATATTGTTACGGGTACATGTTTTGGTGTGTTGCGTAGTAGCGGGGCGTTCGGAATATATTTTAAGCAGCCTCGAGTGTAATGGTGGCTGTACTCGCTCGTTTCTTCCCGCGGTAGGTCTATTCCTCGACAACTTCGAGAATTTCACCATCAACAGTAATTAAAACTGGCATGAAGTGATCGTTGAATATAAATTTTGTCTTGTACAGATTCAAGCACAGACCAACACGTCGGGAGGATTCGTTTAGTCTGTTCAGCATGTACTGAGGTTCTTGCAGCGATACTGCCAAGACGACAATATCATTAGCAAAGCGTAAGTTTTAGAAATACTTACCGTTTACGTTAATGCAGCGTCTTTTTCAGTCTAGCGTCTTAAAAACATCTTCCATTGAATTTGTAAATACTATTATAGGGGATGTAACATCCCCTTGTCTCACTCCACGATTCAACTGAATTGGTTTTGTTTGAACGTGTTAGCGATTTAAAGCAAATGAGAGCATTGATATTTTTGATATATTATTAAGATGCCTTACAGCCTGCAACTATGCTAATTCTCTTACTCTTCCGACCGAAACTCAGCACTGAGTGTGCAGCTGCTTCGGGAGAAAAATAGGTTTCTCTAAATGGATGAGAAGGAAGAAAAAGAGTAATAATACCTAGTGAAATTTCATTAACTACCTATATAAATATATTACAATATATGCCCTAATATTCTTTACAATAAGTTACATTTTGTGGTCACAGATGAAGAAAATGTAGAATAAATTAAAAGCAAATTCAGAATATATTATTGTTGGTATTATTATAAGAAACGACGATATTATGCAAATTAACAACTTTGAAGGTTTTATTGCATATCAGTTCTTAGAGATGATAACGCATTAGTAACCTACTTTTGGTTTTAAGTTAGTTGCAGGTGTTCCTAGCTTATAATAACCACTCACCAGCAGATTGCTTGTCACTACAGTTTTGTAAATAAAAATGTAATTTGCCACTAAGTCTTATAAAATACCCTCACGGCTTGAATTGAAAGAATGACTTTCATGTTTATAAAAAAACTACTTAGTTAAATCGATTTACGACCGAACGAGGTTATCCATTATCTAGTCTGACAATGCAATATACGAAGCCTGCTTACATCTAGTGTTCAGAACAAATGAAGGGAAAATTACAGGTGAATTTTTACCGGTTCATTTCAGTGCCGAAACTAGCACATCAATCAATCATACGTGACGCTGAAAATACAACACTTTTAATTGGAAATAAATTACATTATGAGTTACAATATACACATAAAACTAAATCAAACATACAAAAGTTACGTCACAATTCACCATCAGTTGAAATAGTAGTCCAATACTGACTTACAGAAGTTAAAAAAAACACTATTGTTAAATTCTTAGCGACCCGCCAAGGTTTCCTAGGATCCATTAATGTGGCGTTATTTATCGTTATAGCAAATTAAATTCCACTGGTGAAAAGAAGGCCTACCCCGTATATTGTATCGGGAGGGATATTTGGCATAACTGCCACGCTTGGCAACTATGCCAAAAATCCCGCGAATTGATATCGTAGTTTTTTTTTAATTTATTTATCATTATTAGAAGGCGCTGGTGCCCATCTCCTCACTTGTTTCCCTCCATCACCTCTTGCGACACCTACGGGATAATATGGTTTAGGTGATATTCTTACTCTCTTTTTTACGAATTTTGCGACTTAAAAAAAATCTTCAAGTTTTCATATAAAAAATAGCCAAAATCCCTTCTGGGGTCGCTCTCTATCTGTTCGTAAAGTTTTATCGCAATCGCTTCAGCTAATCAGATGATTAGTCCTTACAGACGTACAAACAGATGGACGGACAAAATTTATAACATGATGATTTACGTCTCAGTAGCTTGCAAATAATTCCCTTGAGCAAAGGCTACTTATTTCAATATTACAGACAGATACCTTCAATTTTATTTATTAGTATACATAACTATATTTAACATACATGTGCGGTTCGATAGGGCGGTGACTAAATGTTATTCGGATTGAGGGAGGCGTGTTAGTTTCCGCATATGGATGGTATGTACTCACTTTTCTCTCTTACCATGTGTCACGAGTACGTCTAGGTCAACCTCTTGCATATTTCCATTCCCGTGTTCAATAGGAGGCAGTATGGCCTTTAGACGCGTAATTGTTTGTAACGTCCAAACTCACTGTTCCTTCAAATACGTGTTCACATGAAAGATGAGCATGAAATTCACGTGATTTTCTCATAATTTTCGTATTCCTTCACTTATTCAATAGCATTTATTTTTAATTATGTTATAACAATAACGCGCCACATTTATATAGGTTTGAGGTATTACGAATATAGACGAGTGTAGCTATTAAAACCAATAAGTTACTAGTGACGAAAATAGTAATAATACTTCTTAGAAAATAGTTATAATTATTCTGCATTTATATTAGTAGTATAGTTATACGTGGAAGAGCCATGATGCAGTTATATTAGTAGTATAGTTGTAGCTTGAATGGGTCGGCTCGACCGGGGAAGGACCACGCTCTCACAGAATACCAGGGTCAAATAGCAGCTTAATGCTGCTGTGTTTCGCATGGTGAGTAAAAACAACCGGAGACCTTTTTTACTGGAAACTAGGCATTCCATCGGGTTGATAACGGACCTGCATTTTGATTCTTAATCGAGGGTAGATGTAGATGTTTATGGGCCACAGTAACTACTTACTATCAGGTAGAATGTGTGCTCGTTTGTCACCTTATCCTATAAAGAATAATTATAATAAACATTTATTTCTACCACATCTTACACATTACATTTTTTTAACAATTAGTTTAAGACGGCATATGCTATTCCCGTCGAAAACTTCATGTTTTAGAGTTTTTCCAAGGGCGATATCGTAACGATGTGAGCAGATTATTTGCAGAAAATTACGGCTTTAAAAAGATAAAGCTTTTATTTAGTGCACTACAATACAAAGTCACAGATTTTAATGACGTTTTTTTTAGAGTGAAGACAATCCATTCATAGCGTTTTACGAAAGTATGTGTCCGAGTTATCTTTTAAAACGAATACAACGATTATTATAAGCTGAAATACTTTATTCTAAGCGTTATTATAATAGAATATATAGTCTTTTAGTGTGCGCACAGGTACTTCGAATATAGAGTCAATAATAAACCCATTCTCAGGCAGTACGGTCGTTTCATTTAAATCACATACACTACATTTGGTAAAGAAGTGTGTACCTCCATGAAAAAAGAAAAAACAAATAAAAGTGCAATATGTACTCATAGCAAACTTCTCTGAAACACACAAACTTAAAAGTCATATTTTATGATGAAATCTATCGACTCGTACGTAACCTTCCATACCCGCGCGAGGTAGCATCGCTAAGTTACAGAAAACTGTTCGAGTTACTCGATAAGCCCTTTGAGCCAAAACACAGTTCTTTCGTAGACAAAGCGACATTCTACGGAGCGACAAGAAATTCAGGCAAGTCATTAGGAGAATGGGCGGCGCGACTACGAGGTCTTGCAAGTTATTGCAACTTCGGCACCGCCTTAAAAACGGTTGTACTAGATCATTTCGTCCCGGGATTGGGGACGGGCTCCGAGCGGCATAGGCTATTTGAGCAAGATATAAGTCTGTCTTTTGCAAAGGCTTTGGAAATAGCTATACAGGCAGTTTATATGAGAGATGCCAAGAAACTAGTCGTCGGAGTGACGAGAGGCATTGGAGAAGCAGTGGGATCATGCATGTACTTACCACCGATGACAGTGGAAGCGGTAGTGGTGGCAGAGCCTGTGTATAGCTAATAACGGGCGTCAAAAAGAGGTTACCAATCGTTGCGCTGTATGTGGTTTACAAACACATAGAGCAGAAAAATGCTGTTACTAGGCTAGACTAAAAGTATCGGGAATGGAATATTTCCACTGTTCCTGTCATATTAATATCTTTTAAATTGAAAACTCCTTGGTTTTAAAAATCGAATACCATTTATTTATTTAAAAAAAGATTCTCGGTCTTGTCACATGGTTTTGTCAAACTTGTTTAGTCGTTGAGAAAATGGAATTGACTCGAGAAAATTCAAGAGCGATGATTTATTATGACTTTCGTAGTGGCTTAACACAAAAACAGTGTGTTGACCGGATGATTTCTGCATTTGGTGATAAAGCCCCATCCAAAACCTCAATTTATCGCTGGTTTGCTGAATTTCAACGTGGACGTGTCAAGCTCAGTGATGATCCCCGTGGAGGTCGTCCAAAAACTGCAGTCACCCACGAAAACGTTGATGCTGTGCGTAAGCTGATTGAGGAAGATCGACATGTGACATACCGCGAAATTCAGGCAACTTTAGACGTTGGCATGAGTCAAATACAAATAATCTTGCATGAACAATTAGGTGTAAAAAACTTATTTTCCCGATGGATACCGCATTCGCTCTGTAGAGAGCAAAAAGCGGCTCGCTTATTTGGTTCGTCAGAACTTTTGAAAGATTCCACGCAGGATCCTCAAATGCTGTATACGACATCGTATCAGGTGACGAATCCTGGATATATGCGTACGAACCCGAAACAAAAAACCAGTCACCAGTTTGGGTGTTCAAAAATGAGTTAAAGCCAATAAAAATTGTTCGTTCACGGAGTGTTGCAAAAAAAATGGTGGCCACGTTTGTCTGTACAAAGATAAAATATAACTATTTCACGAAACAGTTAAATTTCTTTGTTATTAAAAATGGAAAGCAACCACTTTTAGGGTATGATTTTATGTTTAAATTTAATATTAAGTTGACAATAGTGAATAGTAATAACATTATGTGGACAGCTATGAAAGTGAAGTTCAAAATTTATTAAAAACTTACGCGGACTTGTGGAGTAATGAACTTGGGACATTTAATTAACCTAAAATAACTTTGCACCTTAAATATAACGCGGTACTATAATTTTTTAAGCCACTAACTGTGCCTTTTGCTCTGAAAGGCAAAGTAAATGAAGAAATTAACTGATTAACATATGCGGGTATTCTGATTCCGGTAAATTAATCTAAATATGCGACCCCTATTGTACCCGTATTAAAAAAATGGTAAAATAAATATCGCGGGTGATTACTCATTAACATTAAACAAAGACCTACTAATCGATAAATATCCTATACCGCGCATAAAGGAAGTCTTCGCGAAAATACTGGGCGGCGAGAGATATACGAAAATAGATTTCAGCAACGCATGCAATCCGTTTATGTTATGCGAGGAGTCACAGGATCTTACCGCCATTGATACAACCCGGGCTTATTCAAATATACTCGGCTTGCATATAGTTGGGCTAATGTGCCCGCTATATTTCAAAGGACTTTGGAAACCTTGTAAACAGGTATTGACTGTGTTAGTTGATGGCAAGTTGACGTTTGTATCACGGCCCCTAACAATCAATTATAGTGGACAGCAGTGTTACATACTTAGGTTACGTCATAAACAAAGTGGGCCCTCTTTGTTTATGATGTAACCTAAGTACGTAACACTAAGTTCAAAAAAAAGTAACCCTTTCTTTTTGTAGTTTTAAATCTGCATCTTTAAGCCTATTTAGAACTTTACGTAACCCGCTCAAATGTAATTGATTGTTAGGGGCCGTGATACAAACGTCATCTAGCCACCAACTAACACCGTCAATACCTGCTAACAAGGTTTCCAAAGTCCGTTGAAATATAGCGGGCACATTAGCCATACCATATACAAGCTGAGTATATTTGAATAAGAATAATATAAATATACAGATAAGTATATGTATAATAAGCGAATAAATATTATAAGTAAATATATCTAAACAACGTAACATTAATAACTAAACACTATTAAACATTAAAAATAAAAGGAATACTAAAACGCCATATGCCACCATAGAACACAATCCCATTGACTGTTAACACGTGAAAGTAAATCTAAGAGATAGATACTATAAACAAAATGTAGTCAAATTGCTAATAACAGTAAACATCCAAAATCTTAAACAAGTGACAAATTAAGTTAAAATAAAGACAAAATTATGCATAGATTAAAAATAAATTTAAATTTAGTCTTAGTCTTCTTAGTCTTAAAACCTCAATAACTGTAAAAAAGAAATAAAAAGAAAAATGCTATTTCACTAATTCTAGCAGTACTGAATTAAGTACGTAATGTGATATCCTAACTGCTTAATATACAAATTATTACTAGCACTGTACATTTTTATTTTCAAAACCTTTAATTGGCTATATGTTTTAAGAGTCTGCGTCTCTTCATTGACAAAGAGCAGTAAAAAATGTGATATTTGATATTGTTACTGATTATTTTCAAATATGAATTCAAATTATGTGAATAATACATTTCATGGTAATTATATAAATAAACAGCATATTATATCATATAAACAGCACTACAAACACACAAAGTTAAAAATCACATTTAAAATAATTAAACAACAACACTACACACAAAAACAAAGCAAAGTAACCTCAAGTTGCCGTAAAATGGTGTTGTTATTTGTAATTTACTATAACAGAACCTATTCTATATTCTTAGAATATCTCTTATCGATTATCAATAAAACAACTAGTAGTTTACAAAAGATAAAATATAGGTTTAGGATTATTATGCTGTATGGTAAATCTTATATATGCATAAACAATAAATATAACCCATAAATAGTTAATAATTGTAATGTTGAACATATGGACTATGAGTTAAAAAAATTAAAATTAAATAAAGACAGACTCTATGCATATTACTTATTATGCTATAAATATAACCTGTGACTATAAACAACAAATATAACCTATGAATAGTTCATGGTAGTAATGTTGAACATATGAAATACAAGTTAAGAAAAAGTAAAATTAAGTAAAGACAAACCAAAATTAAAATGGATTGAATCGGTATGCATATTACTTATGGTAATAATTGAACTAAACTGAGGTTTACAAATTATACCATGTATAGTCACTCATCACAAAGAAGTTAAACACCTAGAACCACAAATCTTCTTCTTAACTGCACGTCGTCGTGGTCTTAAGATATGATTCGGGAGAAGTAACGGATCATACGGAATCAATGCAACAAGTTGTGTAGAGACCTACGACGACGCCATATCCATAAATCTGTTCAAAACAAAGATCCAAGCCATGTTTGGAAAATTACTAAGGTCTTTTGGAGTTAGTAAATCACGTTCAAGCTCGATTTATAATCATATAGATTTAAATTTTCTTAATCAGCACTTTTCTTTTGCCTTTTGCACTGATAATGTTACAAAGTCAACTAGTCAACTACAATTCAACTTTCAATAGTACCCACTCCTGACTATCCTCCATTTGTGTTTAGGCATTTGAAGATTGTGATGTTAGAAGAAACATACCTCTATCCATTCTGACGCTATCGGAAGTGATGATATCAGACATAAAAAGATTATTCCTTTACTTGATATATTAACACCTTTATCTTCTTATCTTCCCAAATAGAAATATGCACAAAACATTCCTTTGCCCAAAAAAGCTAATCCTTCGAGTTATTCCGAGTATCGCCCTATTTTAATTCTTCCTTTTCTGTCCAAAGTCCTAGAACGTTTTGTCCAATGACAATTTAATTCATTTTGCACAAGAAATGACATCTTTAATTCATATCAATCCGGATTTATGCCGGGACACAGTACGACCACAGCATTATTAAAATCACTGACGACATAAGTTGTGGAATGGATAACCGCCAAGTCATAGTGATAGTGTTGTTGGATTTCAGCAACGCCTTCAATGATGTAAACCATTATATACTAATTGGTATACTGCGTTCTCTAAACACATCTCCAACTGCAATTGCCTAGTTTCGTAGTTACATATATTGACGTCGCCAACCTGTTCGAGTACAAGACATAATGTCTTTGTGGCTTAATACCGTTGCTGACGTTCCACAAGGTGGCGTGTTATCTCCTCTTTTATTTGCACTCTTCATAAATTCCATTACCTCCAGAATATCTTCTCTCTACCACATGTATGCTTGTTGATGATCGTCAAATATATGTACAAACCACCGTAGAGGATCTACCAAAAGCAATTTGTGATATAAAAAGGTACTAGCGTGTATTCTTGACTGGAGTCGATCTTATGGGTTAACTGTTAATCCAATAAAATCCCAAGCAATAATTATTGTTAGTTCAAGAACTCAAAATAACCTAGTCCTTATGAGAAATTTGAACATTTAATGGCGTGCAAATTTCTTATGAGGACGTATTAAAAAAACTTGGGAATCTTGATAGATTCTAGCCTTTCTCGGTCTCCTCAAATCAACGCAGTGTCTCGTAAAATGTTTGCAGCTTATGGTTCATTCCAAAAAATGAACAAATTCATAGCCATCTCCGCCAAAATTATGTTTGCTCAATCTTTACTGCTACCCATCCTTGATTATGATGACATCAGCTATCTAGACATTACCGAAGAGCACCTTAACAAACTTGAGCGACCCCAAAATCTATGGATAAGGTTCATAACTGGACTTCGTAAATATGACCATATGTAGAAATACCGCGCTAATCACAATTGGCTTCCAATCCGTCTTCATCGTAGTTACTTATATATGTGTCCTTTCTGCTCTCTACTGCGTTTTATTTAATATATCAAATCCTCTCTACATTAAAGAACGTCTCCAATTTCTCAACTTTCTATCTTCTTTCTATCTTCTAAACTTTCCCTTCGGTCCTTAGAAAACCTTTCCCTTCTATGCCCCTTGCACTTTTCTACATTTCACAGTAAATCTTTTTCAGTTCTTGGAGTGAAGCTTTGGAATTCCTTACCATCCTTACCAACTATAAAACGTGCTCAAATAATAGACTCATTTAAAATCCAAGTTAAAAACATTATCTTTCCTTCTAAATTCTTTCTCCTCCTTTCATCTCTTCCTGTCATTTTATGATCATTTGTCTGTCAATTAAGTAAATTTTAGCATGTTAGATTATAATACTATTTATAGTGCACTCTACCTTTTAATTCAATTTTCACTTATTTTTATTTCCAAGTTAGGTTGTCTGGAAGAAATTGCTGCATAGCAATGAGGCCGCCTTTTGTTTTTCTCTTTGTTAGTTTCTTGTTATGTTATTTGTTTTCCTAGTGTTCAATAAAGGGTATTGTATTGTTTTGTATTGTATTGTCTTTTGGAGTTATCAATATGAGCCACAGCAGTTACTGTGCGGTGGACTGTTTCATGTATATAGTTATCACCAGATGAGCCATGTTCTTTGCTTATATATCTTATTGCTTTTAGCGACACACATAGCCATTGAAATAGTATTGATACTCGGATCTAGGAAACTGGGGTATTTGGCCAATAAAACAACTAATTTTGCCATTGTGATAATTTTATTATGACCACTTGTATGTTTAAAATGAACTACACCATCATGAGTTCATACATTCTTAACTCCAAAAATGTTTTCTGGCTGTTCTGTGAATCAATTGCCGCACGCTAGTAAGAAATTCCCAAACGGATGTAGATAAGCCTTTTAGTTAATTTTTTGATCGCCATACTCCCAACTTTGTATAGTGATTTTGAAAGAATACAAGAACAGGTCTAACATGCTCACTCAGCTGAGCTGCGAGTCTATAATACTTTTCAAAGTAGGTTTCTGTAATATGTGGCAGACCCATCTTGTTATTTATTAATTTAAGTATTTAATTTGGTGTACCAGTGTCAGGTGCCTCAGATAGTTTTTAAAAAAGAGCTTTCCCACATTTCCACATTGCTATGACATCAATATTCTTGACACATTCCTGGATCTGCTGCTTAAGAAGGTTGATCTTTGCATTTACGAGTTCTTTAAAGGCATAAAATTCTTCTATTAACTGTGTTAATGTTGAATTACTTAGAGGGGATGCATCCTTCAAGCGTCTTTCAAAATCAGCCGTTTTCTCACACCAGCCTTCTTCCAGTTTATTTGCATATTTACCGCATCAGACACATGTTCAGATATGCGAGTATTGATTGCTTATCTGTTTCAGCTTTCACGAAGTTCTCGTCATACGGAATGGTAAAGTTGACCAAAAATATCCTTGACTGTGCCCGGTCCATCAGCATAATATCAGACTTATTCGCAAGAATAGTCCTGTCTGTGATGAAGTACCAGTCTCAGTAGATCCTGGCGCGATCATTTTCGGGCACGGCTTCAGGCAAAATTTATTGCTTTAATAAAGCGATCAAATCCATACTTTATAAAATTCAACGGTAACGAACCTTTTCGTGCACAACTTATAGGCAGTGGAGGATGCCATCCTTATATGTGATGGCACATTTGTAGGCTTCCTGTTTTGAAGTTGACTAAACCTGCTAAAGGACAATAAAAAGATCTCACAAACTTCCTACAAATGAATATGAAAGGAAGCCAAATTTATCGTTTTTTATTGCTTTGCGATCAAAGAGTATAAAACTTAAACTTTATAAAAGTCAACGGCGGCGATTAATTATCTTTTAACAAACAATGCTTCAACAAAATGTTGAAATGTGTCAAAGTTGCCGGAAGACTAATACTACAATTGCCGTCGCCTGCCGCCTACCAAACATAGCTATTACGGCCAATTCTTATGACGATGAGTGAATTACTTATAATATTGAAGTATTACGCACTATTATATGACAAAAAAGCATAAAACGCATATTATTAATAAAACGAAAAGCATTTTTAATAAAAATGTCAAAAACGTCTTAATTTAGATGTACTCAATTAAACTAGATTTGAAAGCAGCGTTAAAATATATTCAGACAATCAAAATAACATTTTGTGCATGTACAGTAATTTGGGCAGTGCTATATGCTATATATATGCAGTCCATTCCGCGGTGCCAAGTTGACTGTCGGTATATTGAAGTCACGAAGTATTCATACAGTAGGGCTACAATGGTTATTCGAGTACATAGCTAGAGTACGAAACTCATCCAACTGCAGAATGGTAGAAGACATGGTGACGTGACGAAGTTGTTGACGAGTATGTTTAACTGGGAAAATAGTCCGACTGTGTTATTCTAACGTCGATTGAGAGATGAATCGACGGATTCTACTCGGCTGGACAGCTTTAGAGAGATTAAGTCACGTTTTTTTGTTGATTGTTTATCAAAATATGTAAAGATGAAGCGTATAAGATATAAAGAATAACATCTATTGATAAGGTGTAACCCAATATAATCTGTATGTGACTGTGGCTCCTCCACAAAGAACTTAGTCATTAGAAAAACGTGAATACGGTTCTTTCAATAATAGATTGTGGGTCCAGTTATGACTAGTTAAATTAAATTCTAAAGTAATTACGTTAGAGAGTTACAGTATTATCGAAGTATTATCGGAGTTTTTCCTCTTTTTGGACTTATTTTTTGTGTGGTGCTGTTTGTCTTTAATAATGGTGGCTAGTTGTACAGTTAGTGTACAAAGCTGCGTAGACGAGACAATTGTGATAAGTGAACAACCCGCAGCTGATAGATATCTTATTCTCGAGAGCATGATATGTATTAACTCAGAAACAGATGCAACAAAAACAATGTAGAAATCATTTTATCCGCTGCAGATGATGTGAGGACAAGGAAAATTTTTAGAAGATTCTTACTACATATTCATTGATGTATGTCTACAAAGACCGTAAAAACAACTAAAGAGTTGTGGGAAAAACTCAAGTCTGTCCTTGATGATTCTGAGTTTACTGGAAGAATAAGTCTCCTAAGGCGTTTAATATCCATACGTTTTGAGAATTGCTGTCCCATGACCTTGTATGTTACGCAAATAATTAAGACGGTTCAGAAACTGTGGAACAGGATTTGCAATAAATGACGAATGGATTGGTTCGTTGCTACTAGCTGGATCACCAGAAAAGTTCTCTCCCATGATTATGGCGTTTGAGCATTCAGGCATTCTAGTAAAAACGGACGCCATTAAAAGTAAACATAGATAAATGGAGACAGGAAATGGAGGTAATGAAAATCAAGATGGCGCATTTGCAATGTATAACAATAGGCAACATAACCCAAAACAATTATCTATAGGCGGATGTAAGGATGACGGTTCAATAAGCTAAATACAAGTAATATCATCGAGAAAGTTACAGCATATAAAAAGTCCACACAATGCCCAAATAATTCCAAGTTAGGCAATAAAAATGAGAACGTAAACAGACTTATGCATTCTTAGCTGTATTATTTAGTGGCAGACTTAAAAGAAAGGACTGGTACGTTTAGTCAGGTGCTAGCGTTTATTTAACCGCTAGTCCAGGGTGGATCACCCATAAAATATTTCTTTGTGCAAGAAGAAATCTTAGTAGAAAATCAAAAAAAAAAGTGTGCTCGCGATATGTAGATAGTACCGTCATTCAAAGGCGGTGAATTCAACAAAAACGATGAAGATGTGTTTTGTGTTCCAAAGAAGACAATCACTTTTTGTATGTAGAATGGGCTCACCACAAACTTTAGCGGCTATTAATAAAATGCATGTCGATTTATTCCGTATAATCTATAGATTACAACAGTAATATTAATTTTACCGTATCTTAACGGGAATACTGAGAAATTAACAACTAAAATATGAATAACACTATAACCTAAAAACAACACTAAAAGTGATTGTCTAGTACTTTTCACTGGTAATATAAGTTAAAATTGTGCACTATTCAATAATATAAATAGTAAAAAACAAAGTTGCAGGTACATTCAGAAATTATAGGTACTTTAGAAAATTCTTTGTTGTTCCAACAAAATATAGAGCCTGTCTGTTTACAAATGTTTTATGGATAGCTTCTATCTTTTACATGTATTGATTGATAGTGAGCATTCATCCCAAATACCATCAAAGTAACATGATTAAAGCCAAGATGAGTAAGGGATAATATGTCCATATTTAATATTACCTACACACGCTATACCTATAGTAAGAAAGATGTTTTAAACTGGTTGCAAAATATGATGCCACTGCCTAATAAATACAGTTGTGGTGTTGAATTATAGTTGGTGTTTTGTATATTAATAGTAAAACAGACAGACAGATATGTACCGTATTAAAACTTTGTTTTAATATGTTTCGGTTAATTAGTAAGTACTAATATATCTTAAATAATATTAAAACAAAAATGACTAGGTAATAGCTAGGTATATTTTTAACTGGTTGTTTAGTTAGAAAAAAAATAATATCACTGTAAAAAAAGTAGCATAAACATGGTTGTGTGGGAAATTTGTTTGTATTGATTGATTGATTAGCATATCCTGGATACTATTTAAGTCTAGTAATGTAAACAATGATATATATATTAAGCTAGACATCTGAAACTGATTATGTAAGAATGTAAGAATTCACTGTATTTATTATAATTGATCATCGTCCTAAAGCAGAATATACAGAAAGGTACAGTGAGTAAACTTTGTTTTAAAATGGGTTAACTGATTATTTAATACACCCCTAATGCTATTTAAGCTAAAAAGACAAGGTAATATCTTTTTTATCTATGTTATAACACACTAATAAATAGTAAGGGAATAAGATGTTTTAAACTGGTTATGTAAGTATAACAAAAACACAAGTATAATTTCAATTTTATTTATCATTTTAATTTGTAAGTATAAGTCCCAAACATTATTAACGTCAAAATAACTTGATCAGAAGGACATTTTCGATGATCAGATTCAGTATCTATAGACAGAATTTGCATATTTCTGTTATCATTTTGTGTCTGCCTACGGGCAGTTCTACAAACTTTCAGCCTGCAAGACATAATACAGATGACAGACTTATTAAAATAAGTTAATGAATATCGTAGAGTGTCTTTTATTAAATAATAATCCTTATCAAAATTTTAATTGTTCCACATTTATTGCCTTAAATGTTTATGTTTGAATTAAGTAATAATTTATATCTTAAATACTGTTAAAGCCATCAAAACATGTTCATTCATCGTTCGGAATCAGAAGGGCATTTTCAATAATAAGAGATATAAGATAAAACTGTTGTCTTCAATGTCAATAAAATATATATTTCCATAGTTACGTTAACATTTTGTTATCTCTGCCTGTTGTGGGTAGTCCTTAAATTTTGTTTGTTAAGAACCGCCTTTATTATTAAAAACAGTTGTCATCTGAACTCCGTTGTTTCATTGTCACTACATGGTGGCAGCGGTTCAAATACTTAAATAATTTTGGATTTTACGTTTAAATAACGTTAATTTAAATTGTTATTGTTAATGTAAATTAAGTGTAAAAGATGGGGCACGCATGAACACCTACTGAATTGAGTTTAGATGGCAGCCCCGTCGGCCGGGCTGTCGCATGGAAAAGGTGGAAAGCGCAATTCACATTACACTAACTATGCAAACGTATATACTATAATACTCGTATATTATTATTCAAACTGCATATTTGCTTCTGGTATTTCCACTTTTTTACACATAAATATATGTACCATCTACTATGGCTGGTATAAATCCAGAATCCATGTCTGGCTTCCCTCGACCCAAAGATTCAATATTTGTATTTAAGTCTAATTCTTTTTTAGCATACATAATAACTTCTTTGTGTATGTATATGTTATGTGATTTACTGTAAGTCGTCATTTACAGTAAATCATTCAAAATATATTATTTAATTCACATTTTTTACACATTCATTTACTAATAACATAAAACATGCCAACTCGTGAAGCGTGGCAACTATGGCAATATACCCCCCATTAAGTATTACACAAATAGACGACCTCCAGTCCCCAGCGCCCCTCTATTCCTGAATACGGTGGCGACCATGAAAACTGCGGGGAAGGGGGTGCTAAGAATCTCCGGTGGAGGTTTGGTTGCCACCCACGACGACTCGACCTGGCAACATATAACGTACGCACCCTGAAGAGTGACGAGAAGATCCTGGAGCTGGAAGAAGAGATAGACAAGTTGCACTGGAATATTGTAGGATTATCCAAGGTCTGAAGAGAGGGGGGGGGACGCGATGATTCTCGAATCCGGCAACTTGTTCTATCACCGGGAGGGTGCCCATTTGTCCCAAGGAGGTGTTGGGTTTATCGTCCACAAGTCTCTCGTTATAACATTGTAATAATCATCTTTACAATAACATTGTAAAGATTGGGAGTGTATATACGGGGGTTGCGTACTTTATACACAGAATCATCTGACGGTATTTGCTGAAGATCATACAGGTTTACGCGCCAACATCGGAAAATCTCAATGAAGAGGTGGAGGATATGCATGAGGATATTTCTAGAGCCATGCATTCCTCCAAAACTCACTATAAGGTGTTAATTGGAGACTTCAACGCAAAACTGAGCATAAGAAAGACCGGTGAGCCGAAGGTAGGGAAATTTCGGATAGCGAAACGGAGCCCAAGTGGCCGATGGCGGACTTCATGGAGAAAGAGGGACTTTTTATGATGAACTCTTTCTTCCAGAAGCAGCCCCAGAGAAAGTGGACCTGGTCGAGCCCCGACGGTTCGACAAAAAACGAGATTGCCTTCATTATGAAGACCAGGCACCAATTGTTTAGTGATGTCTCAGTGATCGCAAGAGTGAAAACTGGCAGCGATCACCGAATGATTAGAGGCACACTGAACCTAAACGTTAAGTTGGAGGGGTCTCGTCTAATGAAGTCAACGCTACGTCCCCCTCGTACTTTAATCCAGAATCCCGAAACCTTTCACATTGAGTTACGAAACCACTTTCAGCGCCTACAAGATTGCAATGTGTTGGACGATATGAGTGACAAGCTCGTGGAAACTGTCCATGCGGTCGGAGCTAAGTTCTTCAAGAACCGCCGCAGAAGAACACAAAACTCTCCAATCACTCTCTTAATCTCACGGATGTTAGACGGAAGATGAGGCTGCAATCGTCAACAGATTTGACAGCGTACTGGCAACCGAACAGACAGATCGCTATATGCATGCGGCGAGACTTACGCAACTTTAATACTACTCGTATTAAAGAAGCAATCGAGCGGAACCAGGGCTCCAAAGTATTTGACAGAGATCTGTCTGCCAGAAAGAGCCGACAGTCAAAGCTGAAGACTGAGTGTGGCAGCATCGTTTCCGGGAAACCTGAGATATTAAGTGTGATTGAGATGTGCTATGGGCACCTGGACACATTATTGTGGGAGCCACACACAAGTGTGAGTAATAATCCAAGAGCAAGTCTTATCTGACACTATTCCGATGATATCCCGGACGTCAGTCGAGCAATGAGCGAGATATGAATGGATCTGTGGCACTTTAAAAACGGTAAAGCCCCCGGCAAGAACGGAATTACAGCAGAGTTTCTGAAAGCGGGTGGAAAACCGGTACTTCAACGTTCTTCAGAAGCTATTTAATTCCATCTTCAATCGTGACACTACTCCGGAGGCGTCGAGTCAAAGTGCGTTTAGCTAGTTTTTATGAAAGCTGACAAAGCTTTCTTGAAGGACCACAGACAGATTTCCCTTCTGAGTTGCGTGTACGTATTGTTTTCAGCAGTCATAACGAATCGTCTCGCAAACAGACTCGATAACTTCCAGCCTCCCGAACAAATCGGTTTCCGGAAAGGCCTTAGCACCACAGACCACATACATAGTCTTCTGCAAATTGTACAGAAGTCTAAAGAGTACAATCCAAGGAGCGGAAAAGATATAGTATTAATATCAATGGCGAGTACATTACTCACCTACGATTTGCCGAGATATCTTCGTCCTTACGGCAGAATCACTGGAGAACCTAAGCACTATGCTCGATAACCTCAATGGTGTCTCCCAACGGTATAGGTCTTAGGATGAAAATAAACAAAAAAATGTTCATGTGTAACGTCTATGTTACACCAGTGCTGGTAGTTGTTGGTAACATTAAGCTCGAAGATGTTGACGAGTATGTTTATCTGGGACAAATAAAATAACGTGTAAGTTCAACTTGGACCTTGAGGCCAATCGACAGATTCAACTCGGCTGGGCAGCGTTTGGAATATTACGACGTATCTTCTCGTCAAGTATACATCAAAATCCGTAAATGAGATTATATTACAATCATTGCGTATTGTCAGTGATGGCTTATGGACCTGAGACGAGGTAGAATGGCTCTGCAGTACCTTAAAAACGGCAGGGCCACAGGCGAGGATGGAATAAGAGCGGAGCTTCTGAAAGCAGGTGGAACACCGGTACTTTAATTCCTTCAGAAGCTCTTCAATTCCGTCTTCCTTGGTGGACTTCTCTGGAGGCGTGTAGCAGAAGTGCGGTGGTTTTGTTATTTAAGAAAGGCGACAACGCTCTTTTGAGAACTACAGTACGATTTTCCTTCCGAGCCGCGTTTACGTGCAGTTTTCGAGAGTCATTACGAATCGTCTCGTACGCAGACTCGACGGCATCCAGTCTCCCGAACAAAGCTGTTTCCAAAAAGGTTTCAGTACCATAGACCACATACATACCCTGCGGCAGATTGTACAGAAGACCGAAGAGTACGATTTTCCACTTTGCTTGGCGTACGTGCACTATGAGAAAGCCTTTGATTCCGTCGAAATTTGGGCGGTGCTACAGTCCCCTCAGCGGTGCCAAGTTGGCTGTCGGTATATCGAAGTGCTGAAGTATTTGTGCAGTAGGGCTACGATGGCTATCCGAGTACAGAACCAGAGTTCGAAACCTATCCAATTGCAGATAGGTGTAAGACAAGGTGACGTTATATCCCCGAAACTCTTAACCGCTGCATTGAAAGACGTTTTCAAGCTACTGGACTCAAAAGGATACGGTATTGACATCAATGGCGTGTACATCACTCACCTTCGATTTGCCGACAATATAGTCCTTATGGCAGAATTGCTGGAGGACCTAAGCACTATGCTCAATGACCTTAATGGTGTCTCCCAACGGAAAGGTCTTAAGATGAAAGGTAACTATGCTGGTAGTTGTTGGGAGCACTATGCTTGAAGTTGTTGATGAGTAAGTTTACCTGGGACAAATAGTTCGAGTAGGTAAGTCAAACTTCGACCGAGAGGTCTATCGGTGGATTCAACTCGGCTGGGCAGCGTCCGGGAAATTACGACACATCTTCTCGTCAGGTATTCCTCAAACTCTGAAAACTGGATTGTGCGTGTTGCCAATGATGACTTACAGATCTGAGACGTGGTCCCTCACTGCTGACCGTATGAGGGCTATGCTCGGAGTTTCTCTGCGTGATAGACTCATAAGTGAGCATATCTGCAGTAAAACCAGAGTGACCGACATAGCCCATCGAATTAGTAAGCTGAAGTGGCAATGGGCTGGCCATATAGCTCGAAGAACCGATAACCCATGGGAAAAAAAGGTTCTCGAGTAGCAGCTTCATTTAGGTAGGCGTAGTGTAGGGCGACCCCCCACTAGATAGAGTGACGACCTGGTAAGACATGCAGGAAGTCGATGGATGCAGGTGGCTTAGGACCGTGCTATGTGGCATTACTTGGGGGAGGCCTATGTTCAGCAGTGGACTTGTGAAGGGCTGTGATGATGATGATGAAGATGATGATGATGATGATGATGATGATAAAACTTCTAAGACCTTTTTTTGCCATTTTTTTTAGAATTATAGATTTTTCAAAAGTAGGTGGAAAAGTTATCTTTGAGTTACGTCAAAGACATTAAAGTACTTCAAATCTCTTTGTAATACATACATACCCTTATGTTAAATAACTAAATGTTACAAGCGTCACTTTTTCCTAATATATAAACTACTGAATGAAGGTAGCACGTACAGGTCTTGTTAAATAATAGGAATACGTAATTCGAAATTCTCATTAAAACTAGTTACATATGGTTTGTATGAATGATACTCAAAACTTTCAACGCTGTAATCGTATGATGTTTGTTGAATACGTTTAAAATATTCATTTTATCAAGCCCACCAGAAGAGCTTAAGAAATTCTTTGTTAGTCTTGGCAAGCTTCTTTCTTAGCTGAAGAGGTGTGCCTTTATGATATTATATTCTTTTAAAACTAGATTGGATACAAGAAGTAGGCCAGCTTTTAGTGATATTTTTCGGAAATGTAAATACAGTTATACTTCTTTCTTCAATTTTTTCTTTCTTTAATTTTCTTTATATTATACAGTTGTACTTCTTGGCCTCGTGAATTTATCTCTACATTCTCAGCGTTCATGGAACTTTGGTCAACAGGAAAATAAATTAAATTTTCAGGTATTTCAATTATTCGGTAACCAGGTGGCACATTAAGTAAAAGTTCATAAATTATATGGCTTGCTTTCCCGTTATAAAATTTACAAATAACTACAACGCATTCAATCCGCACGATGAGTATTGACAGAACGCTGACAGGATTTTTTTATTGTTTTTATATTGCTTATGTTGTTTCCATACCAAAGTCTTAAATTTTACCCAGTGTTTCGCTTCTATTAAAGTAAAAATTGAATTCTATTGAAGTGAGAGTGCAAAAAATATTTGTTTTCAAAGTATTATTACGAGCTTGAGGTTCATGACAGTAAAACTGCCGATTGAATTACCAAAATATACACTTTTACTGCCGAACACCAATTAAAACTTAAAAGACACTAATAATTAATCACACTGATTCACTTTATTTCGCTCCAAAGATTCGCTTGTCTCGCAAAATTCAATACTGCCCCGATTGCGGCTTGCAGCGGCTTTAAATACACCTTTTACACCGAAAGATGCAGAATATTCCAGTAAATACGGGCGCTGACCAACCAGACGTAGAAAGTTCGAGAGTGGGGCTTCTAGAAAGCTTAATTTTTCTGTTCTATACTAGATGGCGCTGTTGGTCTAAATTTCAAGATTGACATTTTCTAGGAAGCCCTCCTCACTCTGGTCCCCGACACTAGATGGCACTAGTGTCAGATACCAGACGTCAACTTAGGCACGCAACACTGCCCCCTCCTTAGACATTCTCGACCCGAGCATTATTGGTCCCATAATAACGCGCCAGGCGATCCACATGGACGATCTTAGGAGTCCCTCTTGCGCCTTTCTGAAACGGCTCCGCAATGTCAAGGGCTATCCTATCCCATAGTGCAATAAAATTGTACAATTTCAATGCTCCTCTACCACGTGTCTGAGGTCCCTTCACAGCAGTACAACTTGTACTTGTGCGACACCAATCTTCGACATCGTCACGATAATATAACCAGTGAAACTGTTCTCGGATCTTCAGTAGAGTTTGTTTTACTCCCAGATATACTCTTGAACAACCATCAAGGTACAGCTGCAGAATATTCGGCACTTTAGCTTTAGGGACAAACATTTGCAAACGACAGCTGTCTCCTCGACCATTGCCCCATTTACGGCACAGGATTCAATCCTGAATCAGCAAGCTGTCCCATTGGGGCCAATAGCTTCTAATGGTCGAACTCATCGCTGAGACGTCGTTCGAATTGGGCTTGGTAGCATTCTACCATTCCAGAATCGGCTTGATGTCCGGATCTTCCTGCTGTGCATGCTGTAAGATGTCCTTCCACTCGTTGCTGACGTGGTCCGTCCTGAGCATCCTCACGGATACCACTTCCTTACTCTCTTGCCTAGTACAGTACTACGCATTTTTGACACAATTTTTTTCTTTCGATTTCAATGGTCAAACCCACACGCTTTTATCCTTTACGTGGTAGAGCATTGCTATAGTTACATTATTAGTATAGTTGTAGCACGAATGTGTCGGCTCGACCGGCGAAGGAGCGCTAGCTTAATGCTGCTGTGTTTTGTATGGTAAATGTAGAGAACTGGAGACCGTTTGTACTGGAAACGAGGCATTCCATCTTAGTCCTCACGGTTGACAACGCATCCTCATTTTGATTCGTAATCGAAAATACATGTAGGTATCTATGGACCACAGCAACCATTTACCATCAGGTGGAATGTATGCATCGATTACTGATAAAACGTATTTATATCCTTTATTAAACGTTGAATATATTTTGAAAATCAATCAGGTCAGATTGATATAATTCATCTATTCCTTTAATAACCGCATTTTGACTTTTACTTTTTTTAGCTATGTGAATCTTATTGACAATATCTTGTTTACTCATTTTGTGTAGGTTTTGCTGCAACCATGAGGTCATTTTCCTTCTTCGTGTAATACAATGTCCTAAAATTGATAATATTCACCTTTTCTAAATTGTTAAAGTACTTTTTGATATTATTCTATTATTGTTTTCATTTCATTTTTAACTTGAACTTATTTATCCACATATTCTTTATTCACAGCCTCATCTTCTTTTTCAGGAGATTGTTGTCATTTTAATCTTGCATTGACTTTGCAATTATCTGCATCTATTCTTACTAAAGTATCACTGAGAATGTCAGAGCATTCAGATAGTCGCAAGGTTTCATGAACGTGATGACCAAATTTGTCTATATTCATTGCCGTCTTGTCCGCTTCTGTAATGAAATGATTCTGCGTAGTTCTCCTGTAGGCAGCTTAATATATTTAATGTCATGTGATATATTTTATGATGCCAGCTTCATGCATTTCTTTGGTTTTTTCATAAATTTCATTATAAACCTCTGTGTTACAAGAACCGCGCTGCAGCTATACTATGGTTGTAGCACGAATTGGTCGGCTCAACCAGGAAAGGACAACGCTCTCACAGAATACCAGCGTAAAATAGCAGCCTAATACTGCTGTGTTTCGTATGGTGAGTGCAGAGATCCGGAGACTCTTTTCTACTGGAAACGATTACATCATAGTCCTCAGGGGTGACTGTGATCTGCGTTTTGATTGTGCATCTTCTAAATAGAGGATAAATGTAGGTGTCTACGGGCCACATCATCCACTTACCATCAGGTGGACTAGGTGTTCGTTTGTCACCGTTATTCTGTAAAAAATCTTTTAAAATATCAACTCTTTATCTTTTTGGAAGCTTTTCTTCACTACTTTTATGATTCCTCAAGTACTTAAACAATGGTTCGATCACTCGCACATATTTAAATCCTTTGCTCCTGTTAATTGGTTTGGATGGATCATAACTATGTTTGTGTGCATATTAGTATAACAAAAATAACAATTTAAATTTTTTTAAGTCTTCCAATATCTAAATTTGGCAGATTTTAAACAATAACTAATTATCCTGGAGTTTTTTTTTTTCAAAATACGATTTCCAATTTTTTAAGATGCGATCATCGTTAGAGACGTGAAATGTTCCAAGCCTTAGTTTCCCACGTTCATTTCTGACACCATAAGGTACTTCTTAAGTACTTCAGATGACATAAACCCTGATATTGAATCATTTGCAATAATTGGTGTTGATTAAAGTAATTTAAACTAAATTTCATTCACGTCATTATCATCTGTAAGAAGCGAGAGAGTTAGGGTTTTGTTGGATGTTATATATAAACACCGTTATTTGAGTTTTATTCATTATTATTAGGATCTCCAAACACATCACTTTGATGACTAACTTGCGCAGTACTTAGGTTTCTTAATATGGTAAATTCCGCGGAAAGCGGATCAACGATAGGTTTAAATATTATTTTCGAAGATTGTTTGTATTTTTTAGATTTTTTATCATTTCTACCTTTCTTTTTACAGCTCTAGCAGATTTTACAATTTGTTTCTTGGGGTCTTGTTCCATTATGAAGGAATTGTACTCTGTTTGACTACTCAAAGGAAAACTGATTCCTTTGTGATATAACAGCCATTTAAACATTTAGTTTACAAGTATGAATTTATTAAAGTTTATTCTGTAACATTTTTATTTCGTTCACAGTCTTTATTTATAACAAACAACACAGGACAAACTTGTGTCTGAAGTCGAGTCTCTGTTGGACAGAGTCTCGGATTGGGGGCAACTAAATCTAGTCCAGTTTACCCCCAGAAGACACAAGTTTGCGCGTTAACCGCTAAAAAGAACCCCTTTGTCGTATCCCCTCAGTTTCAAGGCACTCCCCTTATTGCCTCAGCCAGTATCGGAATCCTCGGCGTCGACATATCGAGTGACGTGCAGTTTCGTGGTCACTTGGAAGGGAAGGCCAAATTGGCCTCTAAAAAGCTTGGCGTGCTCAGCAGAGCGGGACAGTATTTCATGACGGCACACCGCCTGCAACTTTACAAGGCGCAGGTTCGGCCGCACATGGAATACTGTTCCCATCTCTGGGCTGGGGCTCCCCAGTACCAGCTCCTTCCACTTGACCGCATCCAGCGCAGAGCGGCTCGAATCGTCGACTACCGAGTGCTTTCCGATCGGCTCAATTCACTGGCATTGCGAAGAGGTGTTGCATCCCTTTGTATTTTCTTTCGCATATACCATGGAGAGTGCTCTAAGGAATTGTTCGGATTAATCCCAGCCGTCAAATTTCGTGAACGCACTACGCGGCAAACGTCCCGATACCATCCACACCATCTGGCTGCTTGGCGGTCCACCACTGTACGTTTCAAAAGGAGTTTTCTTCCGCGTACTACCTCTCTGTGGAATAATTTACCACCGGCGATTTTTCCGGACCGATACGACCTTGGGACCTTCAAGAAAAGAGCTTACACCTTTCTAAAGGGCCGGCAACGCACCTGCAATTCCCCTGGTGTTGCGGTTGATCATGGGCGGCGGTAGTCACTTAACATCAGGTGAGCCAAATGCTCGTTTGCCCCCTCTTCTTTAAAAAAAAATTATAACAATATAATTGAAAGAATTACTTCACACAGTCGAGCTCATTTCCCCGAACTGAGACCATGTCATGTCAGACCCTGTATGTTCGTCATAAATGTGTCTTAGATTGATGTCATCCTATTTAAACAATATGATCAGATAAGAATTACCTCCTACCAGTTGCCTAGGTATCTTAGTATAAGTTTTATTAATATATAAACAGTCAATAGTCTTCTAATTTACAACGCGTATGTTGTTCTGATTTTCACAATCTTAATCGTTAAATGTTATAGTTGAGTTAGGATAAGCTTCGTGTGGACTCAAAATTATAATTAAACTTGTAACAAGATGTACCTGCTACCTTTGCAATACTTTTTTTAATGAGTATTTAGGTTGATCTAAATACTGAATATACATACAGGTTGCGGAAAACTGGTGTAACAATAAACTGACAATTGATTTAGTTTCTCCGCAATTCGGTGGACTGTATACAATACTACGTATTGTATTTGGAAATAAGTTTCCATGTAGTTTAACCTCATTTTTGGTTGAGGAAATATACATTCTAATTTAAGTGATTTTTTTGTTTGAGAAATTTCATAACAGGTTTGTGAACTTGTTAATAATTTAAAACTTTAAACAGCTGCTGAAGATTATCTTAACCATCAGCTTAATTCAAATGAATGAAGACCCTAATTCTCTCCAGTAGAGGTCCAAGTTCTTAGCCAAACCAAATTAGTACCTACATGCTCGCAAGTTTCAACACTAAACCAATTTATTTAAACAATGGTGTCGATTGCAATAATCTAGCGGTTTGTACTACGAGTGGGTTACAAACCCTGATGGCTGCGGTTCGATTCCCACCCAGTATAAAATTAGTGTGCATGAATACATTGTGTAATTAACTATTTGTAACTAACGTGAGTTAGTGGCTTCGCACATACGGTTTATTTTTTTTCTGTCCCGCGGGAACCGTTTCCTATTTTTCATTTTCCACGATAAAAATTATCCGTATAGCTGTCCTGGCGTGATTAAGTAAAAAAAACATCCAAATTTTCAAACCTTCACATTTACGATATTATCAGTCTATGTGTTATTCTATACTAATATAATAATAATAATAAACCTCACGTAGATACAACCGCCTCCCTCAACTGGCTGCGTTTCGGTGACCTCTTTGGGGAAACCGAGGGTTTTGTCTGTGCAATACAGGATCAGGTTATTAAGACCAACAACTATCGGAGATACATCCTAAAGGATGGCACTGTCGACGTCTGTCGAGCTTGTCGCCATCCCGGGGAGTCACTTAGGCATGTCATCTCCGGTTGTTCGGCGCTTTCTAACTCTGAGTACTTGCACAGGCACAACCTAGTAGCCAGAATTCTACACCAGGAGCTCGCTCTGAAATACGGTCTCGTGGACCGAAAATTGCCGTATTACAAGTACTTGCCAGAAGCCGTGCTCGAAAATGATCGCGCCAGGCTCTATTGGGACCGGGCCATCATCACAGACAGGACTATTATTGCGAATAAGCCTGATATTGTGTTGATGGACCGGGCACAGTCAAGGATATTTTTGGTCGACATTACCATTCCGTATGACGAGAACCTCGTGAAAGCCGAAACGGATAAACGAACAAAATATCTGGACCTGGCTCACGAGGTGACCGACATGTGGGGTGGTATGCCGACCGAAATTATTCCTGTAGTCGTCTCTGCGAATGGGCTAATCCCAGTCAGCCTCTCGGGTCATCTGAGGCGACTGGGACTCCGTGACGGACCGCTCCGGTCTCAAATGCAGAAGGCGGTGCTTCTTGATACCGCCCGCATCGTCCGCCGGTTTCTTTCCCTTTCCCCCTAACCCTCGGCCGTTTGGTCTCCCCTGCCGAGGGCTCCCATCTGGTTGGATCTTATTTATTTATGTAGTTTTTGTATTTATTTTATTTTATTGATATTTATGTATATTTATCTTTTCATTTTAATTTATAATTATATATTTATAGCACCCAACCAGGTGAGAAAATTATATAGATACAAAAAAAAAATAATAATAATAATATATAAGTCGTCGGTAATGAGGGTGTACTTGCCGCGAAAGCATGGTGGGCGTGGCTTCCTGAGCGCGCTCACCATGCATAATTGCGAAGTGTGCAGCCTCCGTAACCACTTCCTGGTGAGATCCGACGATCCATTCTATAATGACGTCATTTCTAGTGATAAAGGACTTACCCCTTTTTCCTTAGCCAACGAGCTATGGCAGGACCCGGCAGTACAAAGCATTGCTTACCGGGAGACTGTATGTAAGGAGAAGGAGCTACACGGGAGGTACTACAGGGTTCTACATGAGCCCTTCGTAAAAACAGTCGCCTCCCTCAACTGGCTACGTTTCGGTGACCTTTTTGCGGAAACCGAAGGTTTTGTCTGTGCAATACAGGATCAGGTTATTAAGACCAACAACTATCGGAGATACATCCTAAAGGATGGCACCGTCGACGTCGTCGTCGTCGTCGTCGAGAATTCTACACCAGGAGCTCGCTCTGAAATACGGTCTCGTGGACCGGAAATTGCCGTATTATAAGTACTTGCCGGAAGCCGTGCTCGAAAATGGCCGCGCCAGGCTCTACTGGGACCGGGCCATCATCACAGACAGGACTATTCTTGCGAATAAGCCTGATATTGTACTGATGGACCGGGCACAGTCAAGGATATTTTTGGTCGATATTACTATCCCGTATGACGAGAATCTCGTGAAAGCCAAAACAGATAAGCAATCAAAATATCTGGACCTGAGAGGTGGCCGACATCTGGGGTGGTCTGCTGACCGAAATTATTCCTGTAGTCGTCTCTGCGAATGAGCTAATCCCAGTTAGCCTCTGGTCATCTGAGATGACTGGGCCTCCGTGACGGACCGCTCCGGGCTCAAATGCAAAAGGCGGTACTTCTCGATACCTCCCGCATCGTCCGCCGGTTTCTTTCCCTTTCCTCCTAACCCTCGGCCGTTTGGTCTCCCCTGCCGAGGGCTTCCATCTGGTTGGGCTTTTATTTATTTATGTATATTTGTATTTATTTTATTTTATTGATATTTATGTATATTAATCGTTTCATTTTAATTTATAATTATATATTTATATAACCCAACCAGATGAGAAAACTATAAAGATACCCCACTAAATAATAATAATAAGACTACAGAAAGGCATTCGACTCGGTGCCCCATACATAGCTAAAGAGAGTCCTCGAGCTGTACAAGATAGACTGTACAGTTAGAGAATTCCTCTAGCAGTGTATGGGGCAGTGAAGTACGATCCTTTGTCATCTGGGCGAGCGGATGATGGCTGCGGAGAACCATATAAGGATAAGATCTTCCAGGGCGATTGTCTGAGTCCAATCTTGTTTTTCCTCTCTCTGAACCCTCTAAGTACCTTACTAGAGGGCTCCGGGAGGGGATTTCAGCTACGGAAGGAAGGGACAAAAGTGACCCACCTTTTCTATATGGATGACCTCAAGTTATTCGCCTCCAGTCGCTACCATCTTATGGAATTGCTAAACATCACTTGTGAATTTAGCAATTCCATTGGAATGGAGCTGAGGACGGATATGTGTGCGGTTCTCCATTTTGAAAGGGGAAGGGTTGCTAACTCTGAAGGCATAGACTTATCTATGCCCGTCAACTTAAGAACTCTTTCCGAGGCTGAAACATACCGATACCTGGGTATGTCACAAAACATCGGTATCGATAAGGCTGGTATGAAACAGTCAGTTTGCGACGTGTTTTATGCACGCTTAACCAAAGTACTTAACAGCCTTTTATCCGGTGTGAATAAGGCACACACATATAACGGCTGGGTCATGCCTGTCCTCATGTATACCCTTGGCATACTTATGTGGACTCAGACTGATCTTAACGCCCTGGACAGAAAAGTCCGCACTACCATGACGTCCCATAGGATGCATCATCCGAAATCGTCGGTAATGAGGCTGTACTTGCCGCGGAAGCATGGTGGTCGTGGCTTCTTGAGCGCGCTCACCATGCACAATCGCGAATTGTACAGCCTCCGTAACCACTTCCTGGTGAGATCCGACGATCCATTCTATAATGACGTCATTTCTAGTGATAAAGGACTTACCCCTTTTTCCTTAGCCAACGAGCTATGGCAGGACCCGGCAGTACAAAGCATTGCTTACCGGGAGACTGTATGTAAGGAGAAGGAGCTACACGGGAGGTACTACAGGGTTCTACATGAGCCCTTCGTAAAAACAGTCGCCTCCCTCAACTGGCTACGTTTCGGTGACCTTTTTGCGGAAACCGAAGGTTTTGTCTGTGCAATACAGGATCAGGTTATTAAGACCAACAACTATCGGAGATACATCCTAAAGGATGGCACCGTCGACGTCGTCGTCGTCGTCGTCGAGAATTCTACACCAGGAGCTCGCTCTGAAATACGGTCTCGTGGACCGGAAATTGCCGTATTATAAGTACTTGCCGGAAGCCGTGCTCGAAAATGGCCGCGCCAGGCTCTACTGGGACCGGGCCATCATCACAGACAGGACTATTCTTGCGAATAAGCCTGATATTGTACTGATGGACCGGGCACAGTCAAGGATATTTTTGGTCGATATTACTATCCCGTATGACGAGAATCTCGTGAAAGCCAAAACAGATAAGCAATCAAAATATCTGGACCTGAGAGGTGGCCGACATCTGGGGTGGTCTGCTGACCGAAATTATTCCTGTAGTCGTCTCTGCGAATGAGCTAATCCCAGTTAGCCTCTGGTCATCTGAGATGACTGGGCCTCCGTGACGGACCGCTCCGGGCTCAAATGCAAAAGGCGGTACTTCTCGATACCTCCCGCATCGTCCGCCGGTTTCTTTCCCTTTCCTCCTAACCCTCGGCCGTTTGGTCTCCCCTGCCGAGGGCTTCCATCTGGTTGGGCTTTTATTTATTTATGTATATTTGTATTTATTTTATTTTATTGATATTTATGTTTATTAATCGTTTCATTTTAATTTATAATTATATATTTATATAACCCAACCAGATGAGAAAACTATAAAGATACCCCACTAAATAATAATAATAAGACTACAGAAAGGCATTCGACTCGGTGCCCCATACATAGCTAAAGAGAGTCCTCGAGCTGTACAAGATAGACTGTACAGTTAGAGAATTCCTCTAGCAGTGTATGGGGCAGTGAAGTACGATCCTTTGTCATCTGGGCGAGCGGATGATGGCTGCGGAGAACCATATAAGGATAAGATCTTCCAGGGCGATTGTCTGAGTCCAATCTTGTTTTTCCTCTCTCTGAACCCTCTAAGTACCTTACTAGAGGGCTCCGGGAGGGGATTTCAGCTACGGAAGGAAGGGACAAAAGTGACCCACCTTTTCTATATGGATGACCTCAAGTTATTCGCCTCCAGTCGCTACCATCTTATGGAATTGCTAAACATCACTTGTGAATTTAGCAATTCCATTGGAATGGAGCTGAGGACGGATATGTGTGCGGTTCTCCATTTTGAAAGGGGAAGGGTTGCTAACTCTGAAGGCATAGACTTATCTATGCCCGTCAACTTAAGAACTCTTTCCGAGGCTGAAACATACCGATACCTGGGTATGTCACAAAACATCGGTATCGATAAGGCTGGTATGAAACAGTCAGTTTGCGACGTGTTTTATGCACGCTTAACCAAAGTACTTAACAGCCTTTTATCCGGTGTGAATAAGGCACACACATATAACGGCTGGGTCATGCCTGTCCTCATGTATACCCTTGGCATACTTATGTGGACTCAGACTGATCTTAACGCCCTGGACAGAAAAGTCCGCACTACCATGACGTCCCATAGGATGCATCATCCGAAATCGTCGGTAATGAGGCTGTACTTGCCGCGGAAGCATGGTGGTCGTGGCTTCTTGAGCGCGCTCACCATGCACAATCGCGAATTGTACAGCCTCCGTGATTACTTCCTGGTGAGATCGGATGATCCATTCTATAATGACGTCATTTCTAGTGATAAAGGGCTTACCCCTCTATCCTTAGCCAATGAGCAATGGCAGGACCCAGCAGTGCTTAGCATTTCCGACCGGGAGACCGTATGGAAGGAGAAGAACCTCGACGGGAGGTACTTCAGGGCTCTACATGAGCTCTTCGTAGATACAGTCGCCTCCCTCAACTGGCTACGTTTCGGTGACCCCTTCGGGGAAACCGAGGGTTTTGTCTTTGCAATACAGGATCAGGTTATTAAGACCAACAACTATCGGAGATACATCCTAAAGGATGGCACCGTCGACGTCGTCGTCGTCGTCGTCGAGAATTCTACACCAGGAGCTCGCTCTGAAATACGGTCTCGTGGACCGGAAATTGCCGTATTATAAGTACTTGCCGGAAGCCGTGCTCGAAAATGGCCGCGCCAGGCTCTACTGGGACCGGGCCATCATCACAGACAGGACTATTCTTGCGAATAAGCCTGATATTGTACTGATGGACCGGGCACAGTCAAGGATATTTTTGGTCGATATTACTATCCCGTATGACGAGAATCTCGTGAAAGCCAAAACAGATAAGCAATCAAAATATCTGGACCTGAGAGGTGGCCGACATCTGGGGTGGTCTGCTGACCGAAATTATTCCTGTAGTCGTCTCTGCGAATGAGCTAATCCCAGTTAGCCTCTGGTCATCTGAGATGACTGGGCCTCCGTGACGGACCGCTCCGGGCTCAAATGCAGAAGGCGGTGCTCCTTGATACTGCCTGCATCGTCCACCGGTTTCTTTCCCTTTCCCCCTAACCCTTGGCCGTTTGGTCTCGCCTGCCGAGGGCTTCCATCTGGTTGGGATTTTATTTATTTACGTATTTTTGTATCTATTTTATTTTATTGATATTTAAGAAGAAAGAAAGTAATAACATAAATTCACGGTCTAATCACAATAGATACAAAACAAAGCAAGAAATTGGAATTAAACAGAAAATAAAAAAATATTTCCCTAAATTAACAAAAAATGTAAAAATAATATAAAATGAGTCTTAGTAGCAGCATAAGACCGTGAAATGGATAGGACTCAGTAAAAATCGAGATACAGAAAACGAATTGCTCTGATCCCGACACTGGTTTTCAGTCCGGCCTGCACTCCGACGTAACTCGGACGGCTGCCTCAATGCACATGCTATAATGCGACGCGGAATATATAAAAAAATATATGTTTTTAAATTTTAATTCACATAAATAGTGGATATCATTAGTCTAATGAAGGTAAGTACAAAATAGAATTAACGTTTTCCTTCTAAATATATCAATTTTATTTATTAGCAATGCGGAATAAACGTTGGCTAAAGAATAAAGGTAAGAAAATGATTGTCAGAAAAAGTAAATTTATTATATAAATATTAAATAAAATAGTTTTATATATTATATAAAGTGAAAATTAAAAATATCTACATAATTAATGGGACTGAGATTACTGACGTGTTGAAAGAACTTAACCTCCTACCAGTTTATTTTATACCGAGTGCTTCAAAAAAATGTATACACACTTTAAACTATTGTAGTTTTTCCGCTCTACAAGGCTAATGTTATATTTCTTCGCCAGGTGCTAGCATAATAGTCCCTCTATGTTATATTATCAGTTGGAATTTGTAATATCAACATGGGGGACGTACGTTTGAGTTTTGAAGAACGTAAGCAGGTTATTAAGTGGTACTGGAAGTTTGAGAATGTAAATGAAGTTCAAAGACAGTGGAGAAGGGAGTATGATACAGAACCACCTCCAAGATTAACAATTACACGCATACGAGACAAATTCGAAGTTCATGGAACAGAGTGTGATGTGCATAAAGGTCATTCAGGTCGGCCTCGAACAGCTACAAGCGTGGTGCGGTTTGTCTTCAAGGGGACTCATTGGACCTTTTCGATTTGAAGGCACTGTAACTGGTATTAATTACCTAACAATGCTTGCTGATTCCATATTTCCTGCCATTCGTGCATTATACGGTAATGATGATTTTTATTTTCAACAAGATGGTGCTCCGCCGCACTATCACAGGGACGTACGAGCTTACCTGGATCAAAATTTGTCGGGCCAGTGGATAGAACGCAGGGGGCCAATCGAGTTTCCAGCACGCTCTCCAGACCTTACACCACTGGATTTCTTCTTGTGGGGCACAGTAAAAGATGAGGTGTACAAACGTAAACCACGTAACCTAGACATTCTTTGGAATGAGATTCAAGCAGTGTGTAGAGAAATCTCATTGGACGTTTTGATACGATGTACAGAATCTGTGGTGACTCGTACTCAGAATTGTATTGATGCTGCAGGTCACCAATTTGAACAGTATTAACATTTGTTATTTATGTTTCATTTACATTGGACTTTCAGCTTTCTATTTTCCTGAAATTTAACTTTGTAGAACGGTAAATAAATTTTCTATGGAAGTTCAAAGTGTGTATACATTTTTTTGAAGCACCCATCTGTATTTTTTTGTTCCGAAAGTAAGTGTAACCTGTATTTGATTTTAAACCCACTAATTGTTTTCAGGTCACGCAGTGGAGGCGGGAGGTTATTCCAACATTTAGTGGCATTATATTTAAAACTACCTCTTAAAGCGGCCGACCGTTAGAAAGGATATACTAACTTGTAATTGGATTGTCTGGTATCATACTGCTTATTTTGATCTTTAGACCAAATCAACTTATTATATAAATATAAAGGTTCTTTATTTTTAATAACTCCAAACAAAAGTGAGGCAAAGTGTAGTCGCCTGCGGCAGTCCATTTTTATAATATTAGCGTTAATAGTGAAAGGGGTTACATGTGCACGTGGTAGGACATTGAAACAAAAGCGTGCACAGGCGTTCTGTACCCGCTGTATTATTTGCTGTGTTCGAGATAATAGTCGTGGGCCTATGAGAGAATCCGCGTAATTGAATTTTGAAAGCACGATAGACTCGCAGAGTTGTATACGTAAGGTGACACTTAGGTACTCGCAAATACGGTGAAGTACTTTCAACCTATAAAAGCAGTTACGTGCAATATCCATTACATGTTTCTCAAAACGAAGTTTGTCGTCCATTTTTACCCCCAAATTTCTGACTTCAGTGACTCTCACAATAGGTTCGTTGTTTACAATAATGGCAGGGTGGCTTAGTGTGATCTTTTTTATTTGATTTGGCGATCCTAGAATAAGGTACTGCGACTTTTTTGGATTGAGAACCAATGCGTTATGCTCTGACCATAAAGATATCCGAACCAAATCCAAGTTCAATTTTGTCACTGCTACTTGAACATCACAAGGCTTAAACGATATATATATCTGTAAGTCGTCAGCGTACATGTGGTACTTCCAATACTCTATATTTTTAATAATGTCTGCACTATAAAATGAGCCAAGAGGTCTACTAAATGTGTACTCCAAATGATTGAATTACAAGTAATTTCCTGACAATATTAAAGGTATCAAAGGTATAGACTGTGTGATGCAGTGAAAATCACCAGTTAATAATAAAAAAGATAATCACCAGCAAAAATGTAATTGTTATGAAAAAACAATTAGTCATAATGGAAGTTGCATCTGAAGAGAGTAACAAGGAATATGTGACTGAAGTAATGTCAGATGAAATCCAGCCGTTACAGAATTCATTGGGAGACATAACAGATTCAGCATTAATGGAAGAGTCAATAAGTGATACATCTTCAGACAAAGTGCTGTGTGAGTATGATGATTCTGGGGAAGATCAGGAAAACGTGAACCTGATAGGACCTGCCACACAACTTCGAGCACCAAACAGGATTGGTTTTGGTGGTATCTGTTACTTGTAAAATAACATAGATGACGGGACTGATCATACACTAAAGCATGCATTACATGGCTCTGAAATAAACCAGTGGTTACAGCCGGTACAGGAGGAGTTGAAGAGCTTCGAAAATAATAGATGATTCATTTCAAAGTAGATGTTCTAAAGAATTATACCTTAGTAAATTATACGTGGGTGCTTAAGGAAAATACTGATCTGACAATTAAGTGCGTTTTCGTACAGGATTAGTGGCTAAAGATTTTACACAATAACCAAGTATCGATTACACAGACACATTTTCACCGGTATTATTTACTGATAAAGCAAATAATAATCTTAAAGTAGTATGTCTGGTACTTTAAGATTATTATTTGCTTTATCAGTAAAACAAAAATGTGAAATTGTACATTTGGATGTGGCAACTCTATTTTTAAAGGGCAACCTCAATGAAAATATTAACATGGAAATGCCTCATGGATTTAACAGTTCATACACTAGTATATTTTTGAGATTAAAGAAAAAAATTTATGAAGTCATCATTTATCAGTCATCAAAGATGTGGTATCATAAAGAAGATGTTCGCTCAACTGATAATAAATACTATACCAACTACTACTAAGTCGAAATATGAACCTTGTTTATTTATAAATAATGAAGGTAAAAGAAATATTATAATTGCTTTGTACGTCGATGTTTTCTTTGTTTTCTCTGATGATAATAGTGAAATTAATATATTAAAAATTGTATTAGTGTCTCAATTTATTATAAAAAAATCTAGGCCAAATAAGGAAATGTCTTTGCATATCAGTGTGATATGTTAAAGAAAATAAAATTCTGACTTTAGATCAAAGTAGCTATATTGATCAGTTGTTATAAAAATAAAACTTATTAAATTGTAAAACAGTAAAAACACCAATAGATTAAAATGCGCCAAGGCTAATTATAAATTTACCTTAACAACAAATAATAGTACTCGTCCTGATATAGCTTTTTCGGTTGTGTACTAAAGTTAATTTAATAATAGTGACAGCAAGTCAATTTATAAATACCTCAAGTGGACTAAAGATTATTGGTGGGGCCATTTACTTCTATTTTAATCCTGCTTCTAAGAACCAAAATGGTGGTGCGACATACCTAGGGGTTCTTGGGTCCGATTCCTAGGTCAGGCCATGAACTTGTCAATCGAGATGTAACTAGTGGAGGACTGTATGTACCATTCCTTGATACCCCAAAACAAGATGGCTGACGTGACAGGCGTCAGCCTTGGACGATGCACTCGCTCCTCCAAAATCAACTACTTTACCAGTGTCTAGAGGGAGGTTTACTTGAGCTAGTAGGAGAAAAAAATACGACGGGAAAAACAAAAACAAAAAAAAAACGGCTCAAGTCGAATAAAGGAAGGAAGGAAAACGTACTTACCGGGGTGGAGTTCCTTCTGGTGCCGAGGACAACGCTCCTCGTCTGGTGGTGCGTGGGAGGAGAGGCGGTGCGCGACGACAACTCGCACTAAGCAAGGCGGTTACTTCTAGCAGTTCTGTGGCCGACTGCCACAGAGGTGCTATAACAACTAGCGGAGTCGTTGAACTAAGTAAGCAAGATGCGCGAGCGACGGCAGTGCGTGTCCATATATTAGCAGGCCACTTCCATCACTTCCATCTTGGCGGGGCGTGCTTCTGATTGGCCTAAAAGTTGGCACCACATTCTTGACCCCCTTCCCCTTTTGGTGCGTGTGGAAGGAATGTGTGGATACAGGAAGGAATACACTGGCGAATAATAATCAACCGAACTAAATATATGAGAATACCCGACTTTTTCCGCGCATACATCCCCCCGTCTTGAAGGGTACCCTTAAAACTAATTAACGCTAAGACTAAACCTAATTTAAACTACTAATCTAACCAAGAAAGGTAATTCGAAACTATCGATTAGGCAAAGGGCACAGACTAAGAATAGGACGCATATGTGTGACCCAGTCGTGGTCCTAACGCAAGTTACCTAAGTTAGTTACCCCGTCAGATCCGAAAAAACCTCTTCGACAATACCTAATGGCCAATGGAGAGGCGGCGGATTTTCCTTGGTGAGCACAACCACAATTCCGACCGTTAAAGTTTCAGTTGTTGTGTTCCATTTTTAGCAAAACTGCAACATATGCAAATATTCCGTCATCCGTCGTTTCTAAAATTAATGCACCATACGGTCTAATAGTTTATGGCGTGCATAAATATTAAGTTTGTCCTCGTTTATGTCTATGGCGGGCAGATGTTTCAAAGGCGTTAGATTCAAAAAATGTGCTGGAGTTAGAGCCAGCAGCTCCGAGGGGAGGCATGACGCACTCGCTTTGCGCGAGTACGGTGCTTAATTTTTCGGAAGACAAAATTTGATCTCCAATTACTCTTCTGGCTCTTTAGACTCTTAATATTAGTCTCCTAATTTCCCCCAAAATGACTCGCGGTGGGGACGTTCAGAGACCACTCGATGCGGCTGTCGGCTGATATAACTCCGAATTATAATATTCAGGGGTTAGAATTCATGTAATTCCGATAAAATACGTTTCATGCCGACGTGGTTGGTACCGTTGTCTGAGTACATTTTACTTACAGGGGCACGGTGAGAAAGGAACCTTTTAAATGCTCCTATGAAACCCGCTGTGCTCAAATCACCGACAAGTTCTATATACACAGTGCGGATAGACAAACGAAAATACAAACATAAGCTTCGTAGATCTTATTCTTAGTTTCTTAGTCTGACCCGGTGTGCATAAAAGGTTTTGCAGATTGTGTTACACGACAAAACCTAGGATCCGTCATTTCCGGAAATGATGGCTTAGGATGAACTCGAAAGCAAGCCATACATCTGTGCACCCGATTGCAAATTGAATTACGTGCAGAAAGAATCCAGTAATTTTGGCGCAAAATGGACACCAGCAATTCGGGGCCAGCGTAACGATTCAATTTATGGTGGTAATCAACCAATAAATTCGAAATATGATCCTTACGCGGTATGACAATAGGGTGCCGTTGGTCGAAACTCAATTATGAGTTAGATAAACGCCCACCTACTCTAACGATTCCATCTTGTAAAAATGGCTTAAGGCATTGAAAAGCGCGACTGCAAGTTCTATTCGACTGTAATCTTGTAATTTCATCGGACAAATATACACGTTGAAGTTCACGCAATACTAGTAACTCGGCATAACTACAATCGGACGCAACGATATACGGACGTCACGGTAGAAGCTTCGCGAATCGACAAACGTAAATCACGCTATGCAATATAAACTACATATAAACAATCGGTACTACAAACACGAACAAATACTACTTAATCACTTCTACTTACTTTTTAAGTACTTGGGCGTAACAATCGACCAAAAATAAACGTGGAACTCTCACCTTAACAACGTATGCCATAGGGCAAAAATTGCTTTAGGCACGTGCAGTCGTTTGGTCGGGAACAACTGGGGCTTGCGTCCCAATATGGTGCTATGGCTGCACAGCAGCATAGTGAGGCCAATTCTCACCTACGCTTCTATTGTCTGGTGTAACAAGGCCAACCAAAAGACGACTGCGGACAGACTAAATAGTCTACAAATGACTGCCTGCCTAATGGCAACTGGAGCTATGCGATCATCACCTGGAGTGGCTCTTAATGCACTTCTGTGCCTAACGCCCCTTGATCTCTATCTAGACAAGGAGACGAGGGCTAGTTTGTATAGGATTAACGCCCAGGGCGGTCTGAGCTTGCTCTCCTACAGATTGAGATCCATGCTCGAGTCAATTAAGGAATGACCGGTCTTATGCATGATCTCAGATATCATGCGTCCACTATATACTTTTGATAAAAGTATATAGTGGAATTACACTCCAGAGAAGACTGGCTGAATGGCCAGGTTATCTATGAGGTCGGTAGCCTCATATGGTATACCGATGGGTCTAAAATGGGCCTAGACGTAGGCTTTGGAATTTACGGGGACCGCCCCAAATTCAAACTTAGTATGAATCTGGGTAGATACACCTTTATCTTCCAGGCAGAAATTTTCGCCATACTTCGGTGAGCGGAAATCAATCCGCAAAAACACTACGTCAACCATAAAATTTACATAAACTCTGATAGTCAATCAGCACTGCTAGCGCTGAGATCAAACTTAGTGAATTCAAAACTAGTTGGAGACTGCGTGAACCGTTTAAACGCCCTGGGTTGCAAAAACAGGGTCGTTTTAAGATGGGTTCCGGGTCACGAGGGTATTGTAGGCAACGAATTTGCCGACAAACTTGCACGGGAGGGCTCAAAGTGCACACAATTTGGACCCGAGCCGTTTTGTAGAATCTCAAGAAGCCTAGCCTTGAAACTCTTTATCACAATAAATCACTTAAAATCTGGTCTGACACACCAGGCTTAAAACATTCTAAAACTTTAATCCGGGCTTTTGATCATAAATTCGCTTCAGAAGCCCTGGGATTAAGTAAAAATAAATTGCGCATTCTGTCAAGAGCCCTAACTGGACACTGTTGTCCTAAAAAGCACATGTCCATCCTGAGACCAAGCAACTCAAGGATGTGTCAGTTCTGTTCCGTAACGGAAGAAACGCCTCCACACATCCTAACCGTTTGCGGACCCTTAATGCGTAAACGTAACACTCATCTGGGACACTATCTACTTCGTCCAGAAGAAGTGAAATTGCTCACGGCTAAGCAACTCCTTCGATTCATTGAAGACATAGGGCTTAGCAGTCAACTATAGCCATAGCAGCGATCACAATAGATCTTCTATGTTGCAGTGATACTGGTCTCTTTACCTAGACCTGCATAGCTGCTCGCACATAATAAAAAAAAAATCACTTCTAGAACTACAAAGGCTATATTGTAACGACAAAAAACGATTTAAATATAACACAGCGTCAACGTACTTCCGTAACGTAGCTAAACTATATATTTTATATAAAACACTAACAAGCAAAATACTAAGTTATATTTATATCAAGGACGAACTAATATTTAAATCATACAAAACAATCTAATCATAAGTATGCAATATCTGAAGCGAGTTGAAAGTATAAGTATTAATAGTTATCACCGGTGAAGCTATGCGATGAACCCTTCGGAACAACATTGCGTGTTGCTCGCGAAGACTCACTTCTTTCCGCCAAGCAAGATTGGCCTCAGCAGGTCTATTCCGTAGCTTCTAATGAGGCACGCCTTCTGCCGCAGCGGCTCGGCGTCTGCATGCGCCGCGACCGCGACCTCGATTCGCGCCGCGCGCGCTTTTACCAACGATATCGATTTGAGTCCCGTGTCGTGAAACACGTGCACCATAAATGTCACCCGACGGGTCGCGAGGCAATCTAACTTTGTTAATTTGGGCTTTCTTCGCGGTGTCTATAAACCTGGCTCCAATGCTATCCCTATTGGGTGTTCCCTTTGGCTGCGAAGATACTACAACAGGCTTACTACTTATTCTCGTGCTAAAAGACTCTAACGTCTTGCTTCACGACGCCTTGCATAATCTGTTATCCGAACTAAGTATAAGCGGGACGTTTCCCTCCTCCTTTTTCCGAGAATTGCGAGCTAATAATTCGGGAGGTTTGACAGCGACGGTGCAACAATAGGAGGTTGCCGAAACATTATGAGCGGTAGGAGCGGGACCAATAATGATGTATTCCAGAACGGTCTCCAATGCGTAAGGGGAGGTACACGAGGAGTTACCCCTGACCTTATTGTGTTACAAAAGGTGAGGGAAAGCAGATGCCTCAATGAGCATGTCAATGTCTCCAGGGACAGCGCAAGCGTTATCCGCCAATGTTAAATTATCAAATTTAATCATTGCTGAGAGTCGATCAAAACGGCAGGCAGACGTTTGGTGACCTTATCTACTACTAATGATTTTATATTTAAATTAATACCACCATCTAAACCAGAATATAATTTAAATTTATAAAACCTTGTTTAGTTTTATTGAAACCTCAAATTCCTTTTACTACGGGGCACCTTAACAATACTAAAATTTGACAGCATTGCTGCGTCACGAAATTACCCTGTGATGCACTATCCAGTATCGCACGAACATTGTTCGTTTCCACGCGAATCTCTAACTGCGATACGCTCGACAGCGAACACAGGACGACGTTACCCGGTCGACCGTCAGAAGCGGCAAACTTAGCGGGTGGAGTTTCACGGTCCGATTTATTTAACGCAACTATGTTACCACTCTCAAAATGAAACAATGTATGGTGTTTGTTGTGGTATTTGTTACATACTGTACTAGAGTTACAATTAGCGCCGTGTTGCCTATTGCTCAAGCAGTTCACAAGCTGTTCTTCTATGCTATTTTATAACGTTTGCTCAGTGAATGCTTACGGAAGGTCGCGCAGTTATACAAATTACCGTGTTGGTTATTTTTACATAAAACATAGGTGCTATGAGGCGATGAAGGCACGGTATTTACATACGTCAAAGACCCAGCTGCCCTCGCTGACGAGACCGGTCGATGTTCTACCCACTTCGCTTTGGTTTTGGCACTCGAGGAACGCTGTAATAATTTAATTTGTTGTTATTGTTGTACAGTGATTTGAACGATGGCATTTCAGAGCCACGATTCTCCATTTCAAATGCACGCACGGTATCCGGGTCCTAGCTTTTTTAATGAAATATGTAGAAACACAAAATCCATAAGGTCATCAAATTTAAGGTTTTTGATTGCAGCTACCGATATTACGAATTTATCCAAAAACTGTTTTGAATCAGTGATATTCGCGGATGATATAACTCTAAGATCGAATATTTGGTCTAGAAATGTAGGGGCTAACATTCGCTTATCTTCGTATTTATTTTTAAGCGTTTCGAAAATTAACGAATAATTGTTTGCTGTTGGTGTAAAACCGGAACAAATGGACTGTGCCCTACCACTTAACGTTCTAATTAAATAATACAACTTTTCAGATTCCGATGACGAGAGATTGTTATGTATAGTGTTTGTAAAGCTATAAATAAACAACGGCCAAGTTTTAATATCACCATTAAATATCGGGATATCTATAGGGGGCAATCTAAGTGATTCACGTGGACGTACCTAAATTTCCTGTTTAACTTCGCTCTAGGCAGAAGAGTGTTAAAGTCCTCCTTTTCATGCGACACAACATGTTTTAAAATTATAGAAGTGATTGGTAATTTTCTGCATATTTAGGGTCGATCTGCAGTTCTAAATTATTAATTTTGTCTAGTATACTTTCGTAACCTGACCTCAAGTAGTCCACTCTTTCGATTTCACATAAAAACGTCTATCGCACTGATTCTACGTTAATATTTTTATATGATCACTATATATTGTATACGTGAAAAAAGTACGTCCCTCTTGGCGTAAAAAATTTTAAGTTTAATTACATTTCCACTTGCTGACATCTTGTACCACTCTAACTAATATTAAATTATCACGAACAATATTGTACGACGATGGAAGATGGAAGTTTCACAACACGTTAATAAATGTTTACTAGTGACGTATCATTCTTCTACAAAACGACGTTAAGTCAAACACTTTTTCACGATTATTACGCGCGATAAAATATTACGCGCGACGTAGGTATGCGCAGAGCTCTATCGTAGTAACAAGCAACTTATACGTGTATTATGCGACCTAGAAGAAATTTAGAATGCGTCAATAGAATAAACATTACGAATAGCAGGATTAGGTAAACAGAAAATTACAGCGGGTAAATAAGCGTCTTTTTTCCTATGCGAATAAGGCTACAAAGAAATTGCAATTATTTTCAATTGTAAGCATTCAACAATACGGCGTAGCGTTAGTAATGCTAAGCGAAGTTAAATCTACCAATGTTATCAAACTAGAGTGCATTGTTCAAGGAATTGGTTCCGCAGTTCGACTCGATAAGGCCACAGGGCCTTAGTTCCAGATCCGCTCGAATGGAACAGAATGGTGAGGCCAATTGCCCCAATTCTAATCCGGCTCGTAAGAACCAGAATGGTGGTGCGATATGCCTAGGGGTTCTTCGGTCCGATTCTCAGGTCAGGCCTTAAGAGTAACCTAACGAGATGTTACAAGGTGGACTGTATGTGCGGTTTCTCAATACCCCAAAACAAGATGGCTGACATGACGTGCGACAGTCTTGGATGATGCTCTCGCTTTTTCAAAATCGACTACTTCATCAGTGTCCAGATGAAGGTCCACTTGAGCCGGTATGGGAGAAATGTATGACGGGGAAACCAAAAAATGGCTCATGTCGAAATAAAAAGAGAAGACGCACTTACCTGGGTGGAGTTCATTTTAGTGAAAAGACCATTAATTTAGTTTTGCAGTCACCACAGGTGAGATTTATAGCTATATTAATTTCTCTGGCACTCAAAATGTTATGGGATATTAATATAAAATAAGATAATATTATTCCAGTAGAACAATTTAATTACCCAGCCTTAGTCATTTTAGTAATTGGCCAATTACATTTCTAAACTTTAATTTTCTTAACAATTTCGTCATAAGCAGAGATAAAGTCATTGGTAAGGTCTATAATAACTCTTTACTACAATTGGAAAGAAATTAAATGAAAAAAAATATAAGGGAAAACACTCCAGAAATATAATTTATTATTAATTTTAAGTTTGTTGTTATAACCTCTAATAGTAGGGTAACAAAGGGCGGACCTAATAATATCTAACGGCAATCTCTGTCAACCAGTGTTGTGGTGGAATGATGTTGCTGGTTCAATTACATTCATACTTACTGCTGTATAAATATAAAATATTATGACGGCTCTTTGGTGCAGTGACTTTATAATGAGTTGCAGCACGGAGGGTTGCGGGTAGAATCCCGCACGACACGAATACTTTAAATGGCCTACAAATAATTACTATTTCAGATCTGGATGTTTGTCCCTATGAAATTTACGTATTTAAACTGCCTCCTCGATATATGAGAAAATTCTAGGATGACGGTTACATTTTTGTGTAAATTTAATGAAAAATGAGTTTTTAATAAGTGATTCCAATTTAATAGAATAGTTCAATAACAAGAATATACAGTGTGTTACCGGTACCTTTTCTTTAATCTTATTTTATTTTTATGTATAGGGGGCACACATAACAAATCATTATTTGTGTCACCAAACATCATCTTGTTTCAAATATAGTAATGTATTAAACTCTTAAATAAGCCCTTACTTGGCGCTCTTACTATGTCTTCTGGCAAGGAATTTCAGAGTATGTGATTAGTAAAGCAATTTTTGGTGAACTCGGTAATATAAGATGGAATATGAAACTTGTGAGATGATGATGAGGAGCAAATAACGTTATGATGATTAAAAATAGATACTGGAATTATTCCCTGAAATATTATATTTTAGAAGTTTGAAATATTTCACTATTGGATTTTTTTCGGTCTTAGTATAGATAATTTGCACAATATGGAGAAAGGTCAAAGAAATAATTATTTATAAAATATACACTTTTACCGTGCGAGATTTGAACTCGCGGTCCTGCAGAGCAGCCCTCATTCACTGCGCTACCGTGTCGTCAAGAGTGTGTTTAAAATATGATTAAAAGAAATTTAGCTTTGTAATGTAATATATAGAATTATTTTATACCGATTCATGAATACACGATTTATATACAAAACTAAAAAATAAGTTTTTTAAATATAATTTAATTGATGGGCACATTACTTTAAAAGGACTTTAGGCGAACACTAAAAGGAACGCTTCGTTAAACGGCATACGAGACTAAATTTTGAATCTAAATTTATTTAAATGAATTATACAGTCGTATTTGCCCTAATGCAGTTTCCTAGCATCGCAGTGGTATAGCTTTAAAATAAATTACCGTGAAATAAACCAACCCCACTCGACTATCACAGAAGCATATCATTTTGAGATCGCTTTTGCTTTTGCAGCTAGCATTTGACGTTACCATTTCAAGCTTTAATAATGTACTTGTGTTCCTTCGATTTATAAACTAATAAAGGAGACGGTCCATTTCAGACCCAGTCTATGTACCGTAAAAAGCAATATCAAAAAAAAATTCAGGGATTTTATTAAAAATAAAATAAGGCAATAAATCGAACTAAATGATTTGCTTAAAACAAAAATACAATCCAAAGTTTTTATTACTTTATAAGATGGTGCCCTACCAGTCATAAAATTATATGTCAAATATTGTATCTGACGAGTGACTTGAGTCATGAAATAATGCAGGTAGGGTAATATTTTTTTTGTTTATTCCGAGCTTGTTCGTGTAGTTGTCTACTCTTTAATGCATTTATTGTGTATCTTTCGGATTTCTTTGGAATTTAAATAAAACAACAGATTTTGACATATTATGTCAATTTTTGTTCCCGGTACGGAAAATGATGGCGCTTCAAATCAGCAAGAATATTTTGTATGATATAGCCAGCGTACTTGTATATACAGAAGTCAGTGATAACACATCATTTCAGTATTTAAATATTTGTCAATAAATTGATCAATAACTTCATGGCAGTTGACAGCTAAAAGAATTGATGTCAAAACGGCATCAATTCGCCATTAGTGTTGCAGTTTTTGGTAAGAACAAAATATTAATACCACTGAAATAAAGGCGAATGCGTGGATTTGAATGACCAAAAGTGGTATGATATATAACTTCAATTTATTTCTCTACTTGTACAAAACCAGGCCTACGCTTCATACAATTTTGGATCGTCTCCTTTGCAATTTTATTTACTTTTCTCTACTTATTTTGACACAGACAACTTCAGCAAACTTTCTCTGAATGGTGAACCTTATCAGCATGTCTTGTTCATTGCTGATTTAAAGTTCAATTTAAAGTTCTTGAGTAAACGTGCTAAGTTAGGATGACGCCCTAAAATAGTTTATTGTACTGTCTTACGGTAGTAAAAGCTTTTTCAATTCTTGCCTGAAACACGTAAGAACACGAATATTGTAATCGGATGGAAGGACACTTCTTTTTCGGCACGAATTACGCAGGATGAAGCAAACCGTTTCGAATGTGTGGAATGTCTACACCAATGGGGAGAAGATCTGCTGACTGCCTAGTTGCTCGAAAGTGAAAAGGGGGGCAAAAAGGGGTGAGTAAAGGCATCCACCTATTCATAACAGTTTACTAAAGACCACTGTTAAACATATTATGCCGCCCCCATATATTGCCTCATTGGGAGATTTAGCCATTTTGCCACACTTGGCACCCGTGCTTTTTATTTTTATGAGTTGTTATCACAAGGCACTACTGCCGATCTCTAGTTTCAGTTTTCCTTTTTTTCCTTTTACGGCAACCGTATAAACCATCCTTGCCCGCAAGACATGTCTGACATGCCTTGAGGGGCCAAGGCCAAATGAACACAAGGCACGCCTTCCTCCTCGACCTCTAATTCTACCTGCGTAACGAATTGATAGAATCCGGCGTCACTTTGCGGAAATCCATCATAATAAAGATTTTTTTACTTTGCAACCTTCCGCTAACCAATTACAATGATGTGTCTTACCTGGATTAATCCAGGTACTATATTTATATATAAATATAAAAATGAGCCTGGATTAATCCAGGTAATACACATCATTGTAATTGGTTAGCGGAAGGTTGCAAAGTAATAAATTATTTATTACTGTGTAACGAAATCCCCGAGTCCAATGTGTGGAGGCAATGGGACAAAGATAAACGAGCACTTGAAAGCACTAGCATTCCCGACCCCAGCAGCGGGCCTGGCCACTGTCTCCGCAGCCAACCAAGTTTCGGTCGCGGAGGGTAGGGAGAGCGGCACCTCGCAGTACTGACACTCCTGTCCCGCCGTGGCCCCACAACCACCACATCAATGATGTGGCGCGGGGAACGGGCAAGTGGCGCTTCGCCATACCAAGTCGCCTATCCCTCTAACGTCTCTACCACGGCTGCAACGGTAGCGGGAGAGGATGCCCCTCTCACCGCAGTACACAGATCTGAAGTGGGTTCGCCAAACTCATTGGGAATAGCCACTTTGGGCCCCAATCTTGGACCAACTAAGTGGGTTCCTCTTTGTTCACTGCGGGTGACCAAATAACGGCTACCAAGCCCCCTCCGCGCCCCACCACGACTCTGAACTCGATCGGAGGGAGTCGAACGGTGTGGCCCAAACCCTTTCCACAATCTGTTTTTTTTTGCAAAGTAAACCAGTGCAAAATTGCAATACACGGATGTTGTATCGCGAGTAACGAAAACTGCAAGGGTGACAAAGCTAGTATTTCTTAATGGAGGATATTATATGTATTATGTAGGTATCGATGTTTAAAAGCATACAATTAACATAAAGTTGATTACTTGTTGATTTTTTTACTGTAGCTAATCGTCCATCCCGGTCGTCTGTCTAAGCAAGAACATCGACATATTGGCGGGTGAGTCTTACTCTTGAGCAGTTATTTCGCTTCCATGTGTACAGCTGTCCGTGAAATCTCTCAATATCACTTTAAATCAAATGTGTCGTGGACATTTTTCTTCCTGGTATACAGATCGCTGGCAAAGATTTTGGCACCTTGGTTCCAATTCTAACTGTATTGAAGATGTGTTAGTCTCGCCGTATGTTTATATTTATGTGTAAATATAGTACGTAACAAAACACCGTCGGTCGTTTCAGGGACGTATAATTGTATATATAGGCATGGAAATTATGGTGTCTAATCAGATAAGTTACTAAATTTAATATTTTTAAAAATGTTATTTGCTTGTGAACTTATATCTACGGCCGCTATGAGGTCACTGATACAGCTGCCACAAAGCAAGCCGATAGACGGCGCGCGCTTCTCCAAGGTTTTTGTGCAAATCGTTATAGGCTAGTCATAGTTAGTCTCCGGAATTTTAAATTTAAATAGTGGAAATTGTAATGAAATATTTTTTTTAATAATGTGCTGGCAGTTTATGAATATTCTATTTCCCTTCTTGAATACCTAATAATATTTAATATGCTAATATTTATTTTATATTTTGTAATATCTTACAAATATCATTCTACGAAGTCACTCAATGAGAACGATTCTTAGACCCGTTAAGTAGATGACGATGTGTTGACGAGATCTAACAGTTTCTCGAATTACGTTCATTACAATTTAACAAAGTCAACTACTGAACATCACTGAAAAAACTGGCTTCCATACAGATAATCTCATATTTGCCATATTCTCCACTTTTGGCAGGCGGGTTGGCAATCGCAGTTTTTTTTACTTTGGATCGAGTTGTTTTTAAGAAGATGCTGTGAAGATGGTGCCACACCCACGGGACGATTTGGGTTAGCGGCTATTGTTTCCACCCCAATACACGTTGTATTTGAATCCTTATGTTATAAATTTCCACTTTATTACCAAATAAATCTGGATAAAATAGTTAAAAAAAGCTTATTTCAAGCATAAAATATCGTGATTAATTACAAATTTGCAACTATTTGTAAGAGAAATTTAGTATTATGTTTTCATATGAAAATTTATTCAATAAAGCATATGTAACAGGAATTATTATTAAAATAGATTAATGTTATCGTTTATTGTAAGAATGTAATAAACAAAACAAAATTATTATAAAATACGTGACGTTTCACGCGTTCTTTAAACTCAAAACCGACGAAGGACTTAGGTACATAGAGGAAAAACCCACAAAAATCCACTCTTCGAGTGATCAAATGTAGTTTCAACTATGCTGACTAAATTTATTTTGGTTCACTTGTTTTGATCTACGTATTATTTATTATTTATTCTGTGCTTAATATTTGGTAGCATTATTTAAAAAGATGAGAAGTTTTATTAACATAAAATTCGGTCACAATTCAGAAGTTAAGAATAGAAATAAAAAAAAAAAATGATAATTAGTAGATTTTGAAAAACACAGCAGCATAACAGTTTATGTTGTGTGGATTCATCTAACATTTTTTTAAATTTTGCTTTTTATTGCTTAATATAGCGTTTTAATGTATTTTTAATAATCCTATCTATAATTTAATTTGTTAATAACACATAGGGGCTCTGCTTGTATTAAATAAATAAATAGTAATTATTATGAAAAAAAATCATCTAAACTCATGACGAATTTCCTCGGTTCAGAAAATATCAAAATTATATTGTTGGGTACAGTTGCATTGCCACGTCCACGCACAACAAACTAAAATTACCATTAGTGCGCTAGCATTGAGATTCATAGCTATTGCCACCCACGTAATTTAATTCCGGACTTATTCGTCTTTTATATTACAAAACTAAGTATCCGCCGTGAATATTTTAATATTTTAATGTGTCTCGGGAAATGTGACGGCAATTACGTAGAAGTTTAGACATTATAAGCCGGTATTGCAAATGTATATAGGTACAAGGCGGACATAGTGAAGAACATCTTCCCCTGAGCGGTGAGAGTATTTTCGCTAAGTGTTGAGCCAATCTGTAAGTTGGTGAATCGATTTGGCTCACTATGGGACGTAATGGAGCATTGGGCTTGTGTATTTTTGGTAACCCATACAACTTTGGTGATTTGGCGCACGTAGGTATTATCCATTTTACGTCCAGATTTAATTTTTCGGAGTGTTTCTTTATGAGGTCACTAGTTGTTTTTAGTGTGCTATTTGTTGGGTCGTTTTTAACCTTTTTATAAGTACTTACATCCGACAAAAGTTCTTGTATTTTTGAATTATAATCTGACGTATCCATATATATAATTCAAAAAATATATATAATTCAAAAATACAAGAACTTTTGTCGGATGTAAGTACTTATAAAAAGGTTAAAAACGACCCAACAAATAGCACACTAAAAACAACTAGTGACCTCATAAAGAAACACTCCGAAAAATTAAATCTGGACGTAAAATGGATAATACCTACGTGCGCCAAATCACCAAAGTTGTATGGGTTACCAAAAATACACAAGCCCAATGCTCCATTACGTCCCATAGTGAGCCAAATCGATTCACCAACTTACAGATTGGCTCAACACTTAGCGAAAATACTCTCACCGCTCAGGGGACACACAAGAGCACACATAAAGGATTCCTACCATTTTGTCAGCGAGATTAAAGACCTGCGTCTGGCAGACAATGAAACTATGGTCAGTTTTGATGTGCAGTCATTGTTTACATGCTTACCTGTTGAAGACTGCATCTCAATTGTAACTAGGAGGCTGGAGGAAAACAACATGCCCGTAGAATATGCAGTATTACTCAGACACTTCCTTACATCTGGCTACTTATTGTGGAAGGAGGAGTTCTACAAGCAAGTAGATGGTGTGGCGATGGGCTCACCTGTATCTCCCATTGTCGCCGACATATTCATGGAAGACTTTGAGGAGAAAGCCCTGTTTACTTCTCCCATAAATCCAAGATTCTACAAGCGGTACGTAGACGACACTTTCACAATTCTACCTTTAGATAAAGTAACTGCATTTTTAGACCATCTTAACTCTATAAATTCTAAAATTCAGTTCACAATGGAGTTAGAGGCAAACAATTCCTTAGCTTTTCTAGATGTGTTAGTAATTCGGAATCCTGATAACACCTTGAGCCATACTGTGTATAGAAAAAAGACCCATACAGATAGATATTTAAACGGTGATTCTCACCACCATCCTTCACAGTTAGCTACCGTGGGTAAATCTTTGTTTCAGAGAGCACGAGGGATCTGTGACAGTAAACACCTGGCTGCCGAGCTCCAACACGTCAAGCAAGTTTTGCATGACAACAAGCTTCGGGTCCCGCGCCTACGTCACAGAGAACGAGTGAAGCCGGCCACAGTCGAGCGTGTACCTGCTGTACTGCCATATGTTAGAGGAGTCACTGACAAGATTGGCTACATCTTGAAGCGCGCTTCCATCAAAACATACTTCAAGCCGCCGAAGAAGATTGGTCAGTTTTTACCATCAGTCAAGTGTAACGTCCCTCTGCAAGATGCAGGAGTGTACAAGCTTGATTGTGAATGTGGTCTCTCCTACATAGGACAAACTAAAAGATCAATTAAAACCCGCGTCAAAGAACATATAGCTGATGTGAAGAATCGACGCTCCGGGAAGTCTGCAGTCTGTGAACATGTACAGGATCGCCCCCGTCACTACATCAGATTTGATAGACCACAAATCCTCGCTAAAGAACACCGATTCCTTCCAAGGATGATTCGCGAGGCTATTGAAATCAAAAAACACCCTAATTTCAATAGAGAAGATGGCTGGGTGCTACCATCTGCTTGGGATCCTATAATAAATAAAATTAAATCCCAACCCAAGCATACAACTGCAAGGCTTCATGATACCATAAGTTCATACTGTGTAGATCGGAACAAAAGTTAAATTTTAATCTATGGTAACCGCGGTTAACTATGACATCTGGACGTTAAACATCTCAGTCCTTCCCGTGACCATGGGTGCTGTAAAGCTCTCGAAACGTCGGGTATTAAAAAGTTAAATATACGCGATAAATTCCGTAAAAACGAGTATTATTTCAATCTGATTCTGATAATTATGTTTTATTACATAATGTATAATACAGTTGCCTGAAGGCTGTCATATATTTTGAAGACTGCAGTTTTATTTCCAACTAGCTTTTTACCCTTTTGTTGATAGTAAGAAGTGCAAGAAGGGCAAGTGACGGCAGTGTGTGTCCATATATTAGCAGGTCACTTCCACCACTTCGGCGACGGGACGCAGGGAGAAACTACTTGGGAGTAGCGCGTCGCCCGTTGCCTTGGTTTCGCTTCACCGTACCTCACACCTCACCGTGCCTACACCTATTTTTCGCTTCTACGCACTTCCATGACTCGTGGCGTTGCCTATAAGGTCAGCAGCACAGAACAAAAACTGTCACAGCCCGCACAATCCGCAGTTGTGGCACAGTCTTGTTCTGCATTGCCGGTTTAGTAGTAACCATCCATTATACCCTACAAAAGTCCATATCTGAACATTAGCCTCCTTAGATTGTTTCATGGGAGGGATTTTGCCATAGTTGCCATCACTGACAGGCATGTTGGATATCGCAGATTTTTAAAATTTGTTGCTGCCCGTCTCCTGTTTCAATTACCCTCTATTGCATCTGACAATACCTACGGTTACACCGCTAGTTTGCGGTCTATTAGCTTACATAGAAGTGCTTAGTGCATAGTAAATCTGGGGGCTTGTTGCAGCTGCTGCCGGCGTCGCGCGAGGCGTACGGCAGCGCGCGGCTGGAGGCCGTGCTGTACACGGGCGCGTCGCGACCGCTGTGCGGCGGGCACACCAGCTACGTGGCGCCGGAGGACGAGCCCGACTGCCCGGACGCGCTGGTCACCGTGCCGCCGCAGAACAACGCGCTCAGCCTCGTGTACTGCGACGCGGGCACCGCCGCATTCACCAAGTACTACGCGCGCCTCGCTGCCCGCCCTCGCGACTGCTTCTACATCCTCGCCTGCACCTACACCGAGCGAGCCGAGTGCTAGTGTACAGTGCACAGTGACCCAGTGACCCACAGTGACTAGTGTACAGTGCTGCACGCGGGCGCGTCGCGGCCGCTGTGCGGCGGGCACACCAGCTACGTGGCGCCGGAGGACAAGCCCGACTGCCCGGACGCGCTGGTCACCGTGCCGCCGCAGAACAACGCGCTCAGCCTCGTCTACTGCGACGCGGGCGCCGCCGCATTTACCAAGTACTAGAAGGGCAAGCGACGACAGTGTGTGTCCATATATTAGCAGTTCACTTCCACCACTTCCATCTCGGCGGGGCGCATTTCTGATTGGCCGGAAAGGTGGCACTCTATTCTAGACGCCCCTTCTAATTCAGTGCGTGTGGAAGTAACGTGTGGATACAGGTAGGAAGACATTGATGAACAATAATCAACCGAACAAAATATATGAGAGTACCCGATTATTTTTTCCGCGCAACCAACTTACTTCTTTTTATTTTCTGCACATTTACTGACGTTTTCATCCTCTATAATATGTGCTGAATAATCAATAACTGTACGTGATATTTCCTATATTAACAAGAACATTCACTTTAATCGAAATAAAGATGATACAAAACGTTATTATTAATAAAATAAATTTTGATGTTCCACTATCTTTTTCTTTAGAGCTCCAATTTTCACCTTGTTTTTATTTCATTTATATATTTAGATTCTATTTAACCACCAATCCGTGGTAGCCCAGATGGTTAGCGCTCGCTGTAAATTTCACAATACGCGAGCAAACCGGGTTCAATCCCCACCGGCACCAAATGAAATTGTTAATTGCAATTTAATGTGCTGATTTATCACGTGCTCGGCGGTGAAGGAAAATATTGTAAGGAAATCTACATGTCTGAGAAATAAGAAAAAAATATTTCGAAAGACATGTGAAGTTCGCCAACACGCATTGGGGCAGCGCAGCGGACTATTCCTTGCCCTAAAACCTTCTCCCTCTTAGAAAAGAGAGGAGGCCTGTGCCCAGAAGTGGGACGTATATAGGCTGTAACTAACTGTTTAACAACACACACAAACTCCCGAAAAAACCTAACTGACTGCAACGCCACCATACTTAGAATAGAACAATGAATTAAAATAACAAGGACATTGATATATTCTATGAGCGCAACGTAAACATTTTTAATCGTCTAGAATAACGAGCTCGCGGTACCTATGTAATTCACTCCTTTTCAAGATAAAGCTGTTAAAATTAAAACGTTATAAAAGATTATAAAAGACGCATCTTAAATATAAGTTGTGCTTTTTCAACAGATTTCAACCTTAACAAATAACAACTTATGATATATATTTGTATTGATAAGTAATTATTTAAGCATATCAAGCGTGATAATAACATTAATATTTATACTAACAGAACGTTGCTTCGAATGAAACCCATATGAACGAATGAAACAGTATCATTTTTTTTATCTGTTGATGTTATTTAAACAAGTACTAACTTTGGAACTTGTTAGTCCTCGTTAGTCTGCGTTTTGTAATAAGTAGGTACACCATTTGATTCTGATACAAACGTTTATACTGTAACAAACCTGGATCTTTTAATCTTCGTTTTAAACCTGTATAAAAATATTTTTTGCAATAACCATCTAAGTTTAACATCTCAAATTTTATGATTTCCGATAGATATCACTATTACCTATTTAAGTAGTTATAAAATGAAAAAAAAAACATATGAACTAAAAAATGAGCGTAAGAATCAAATGAATTTTTAATTTAGTTATTTGAACATATTATAAATGTACGTTATTTATATTATTTAATTTATATGTAACTGGATACAAAATGTTCTTACTTTTATATTTTACGTTAAATGGCACTGTTTTTAAAAGTAAAACATAGGTTGTCGGCTTAATTAAAATTATTACGTAACAGTTGAATAATTTTAGGTATTATTTACTTCTCTACACAAAAATTTATTTGAGACGTATTGTTTAGTTTTTGTGTGAATCATGATTAGACAGACAGACAGAAAGACTGACGGACAGGTAGACAGACAGACAAAAATTCTAAAAGCCACTTATTTTACTCCAGTGCCCTTTATTTTGTCACATGTACTTGTTTTTCAAGAAAATATTAAAATTACAGACACGACATAAGATTTATTATATGTATAGATGAAAATTGTGATCAAACAGTTTTTGCATTCTTTTGAGACAGTTCTTGAGGATTTTAGCTCCAACTGCAATAGTGGGCAAGTTTCTACGAGGTTTTCATTTGTCATCCACTGTACTATTATTTCTTTTAATTTTTATTATAATATGTGTAGTTTGAAAGGAAACTTACTCCAACGTTATAGTCCGAAAAGAAGTAAGCAAAATATTGCATCTTAATGTATGAAATAATCTTGCGAACCCGTATACAAAATTAACGGTGATCAGAAAAAACTACAACAGAGGTAGTTTTCAAATCGCAAGTAAATTTTCGACTTAATTTTGACCATATTTTTACTAAGCGATCTTAAAAGTAATGAATACGATTGTCCTCATTAAAAGTGGTGAATTGGTTATTTCTGTTGTCTGTAGTTTATTTAGATTTTTAATTTCTCAGATATGCAATTTTTCTCAGAATTTTATCATTCGAGGTGAATGTTCAAAATGTATATAACAATACAAGACGTTTTATTATTCATGTATATACTTATCCAATTTAATAAAGTTAATGCTTTTTAAATTAAATTGCACGGGATTTAACAATATCATCGTTCATATTAATGAGACTTAGAAAACTTTGTACCATTAATTGCAAAAGTTTATACCTGTTTATATTAAAAGCAATACCAAGTCTATTGTAAGTAAAAGTTTACTGTAGAGATTTTGGAACTTCACAAAATTTTGTGATTGAAAGCTAGAGTGCTGTTTCATTTACTAAGTAATTTCGTCGCTTGCCGATCGGCTTAAATACTTTCCTACATATTTATTTGAATATCTTCCTAATCCTGTATCTGTATTGGAATTGGTATTTTTTACAAATTTTAACTAGACATTATCATTATGTATCAACCTCTTAACATGTATTGTTTAATATTTCTATAATGATACCAATAGTGATCGTTCCTTAAAATCATATTAAATGGCCATGGGTATATTGAATTAAAAAGTTTTATTAACAACGATCTCATCATCTTAACGAGATAGGTGTATCTTATTGAGATTAAAGCTCATTAACAGAGCGCAATTGTTAAGATTCCCCAGAGAAATTTATTCAAAATTAAATAATCCTAGCGTATTCAATACACTAATGGAAATATCATTAAATATTTTCTAAAATAATATTATGATCTCTGTAATATACGGATTGCTGTATGTGTTCAAATTGATAAAGAGTTAAGATATACTCACATATAAAAAAAAGTTATATAGCCCTGCTACTCACTTAGTTAAAACATGGATTTCGTGATGCAAACTATACTTACCATATTAACAGTCAAAGCATATAATATGACATTGCCGATATTCCCGAATGATTGCTTTATAAAAATGTATACCCACAAAACCCACAGTGCTTTGGCCAATCTCCTGGCTACTTCGCGGTCGGAGAACTCATTCTCCTTTTTATTCGTCTAAAAAACTGTAATTTCTTGCTAAATGTCTATTACTCTTTTTACTTTCTTTCAATTATATACATAACATATTTAATTTAATTTAATATGGTACAAAAACAGAAAGTAGTTAAATAAAGTTGTAAATTTAAAAGTATATTGGTGTTGATCTAAACTACAATCCAAAAAAGTGTACACAGCATAGTAATACAACTAACTGCAGTAGAATATTAACAAAAATAAACCAGATAAAAAATGAAATATTAAGACAATAAAATACATTAAAAATACATTAAATTTTAATAGAAACACCTAAATTTCTTTTAAATATTTCAAGGCTACTACTACGTTACCAGTTACTACGCTTAATCTCGTCGTTATCAGGACACATTTTGACAACAGAGTTGAAAAGGAAGTTTGGTAACCGGCGGAGTGAGGTTGTGGGAGCAGTGACTTCTTGTAGTTAATGGAAGTACCGTCGCCATGGCGGTCTGGTCTGTCATCACGTAAAAGACAATACTTTTTAATGGAGAGGCCTTTTGAGATCTTTAGATTTCAGGTTGGTCTCCTGGAGAAGGAGAAGGTCGGCTTCGGAGCTTAAGCTCAGGGAGGTTATTAAGCAAACCGCGGATGTTAAAAGATACAAGCGATAAACCCTTTGGCTTGATACGACCGTGGGATATGGTGGGAGCAGAAGAATTATATCAAAATTATATTAAATTAAATTGAAGGATACACAAAAGGCTGTGATGCTCAGCAAGAGCAAGGAGACGACCCTGAGGGGACTTAGCAGCGCTCAATTTGCGTGCAAGGGTGGCAATCTCCCATATATCGGTGCTACAAATAACAAAATAGACTGTCTTCAGGTCATCAGCCAATGAGGATTGTGCCTGGTATGGGGCGGTGGAAATTCGCTGTAGGTCGGCCTTTTTGGGGCTCCAGGGGATAGATAACTGAGGGTGGTGAGGGCTGAGAAACCCCCTGAGAGGACCGTGGAGGGCCCTGAGAGGGTCCAGGGAGATTCTGAGGGGGCTGAGAAAATCCCTGACGGGGCATTTTAGTTGGAGAGCCAAGAATGAATTGTCATTGACCGATGGTGGAGCTAGTTTGGCAGCTTAGGTATGTGTGGAACCCCTCGCTTCCGTCCCAATAGCCGCGTAATATAAGTCGGCATAATATGCACGAGGCTCAGGGCACTCTTTTGAGTTGAGCACCTCCCTTTCATGATTGGAGTCGCGTTGGTAGCTGTTACATCTGAATGTGTCGAATGCTTCCCCGTCGAGGCTGTACAAAAGATGTACATCAACAAGGGTAGGAGGTTCCCACTTGCTCTTGTCATCCTATCTAATCTGATGGAGACAAAGCGCATATTTTGACAGGTACGCAACGTGTGCGGCCTGTCGAGGGTAAAGTTCGAGCATCTCCATAGGCGCGGTCATCTGGCATAGTGACGTCGCTGCCAACTTTAATAGGCATGCGGCGGCCAACCCAAAGGGTGTCTTGACCCATAAAACTCAAAATAGTACCCTCGGCCGAATTCCCACCCGCGTGGATACTATGCCATCAGTCTGCCCACTCGCTCAACTACAGAGGCTGTCCTCGCGGCTGGTAGGAGGCGGGTTAAAAACATTGTTTTGTCCATTCAGCAGTACAACGTTACTATTACTATTTTTCAAAATTTCTAGTGTTAGGAGTGGTGGTCGTGGGATTGTTGGTAACTAGAATAGTGCACGCAATTGAGGGAGGATGTAAGGTGCTTTTCAAACTGAGGAGAATACTTTATTTTATTTCATCCCATGTAAATGTACATATTAAGTTCTAAAAACTTCAATATATTGGATTTCCGCAAAGTGACGCCTGATTCTATTAATTAATTATCTTAATTTTAGAAAGTCAAGAAAAATATTGAAAAAAACTCCAGTCGTTTATCTGATGTGCTACTAACTTGTAATCTTTCAGAATGAAGATACCTTCGAGACGCCGAATTGAATATTTCATAGCGAGTTAAATAAGTCTCGATCTAGCGAGTAAATGAGGTAAGTTTGCCGCATTAAGCTCAGAATCCAATTATTGCTAACTATTTTCACCGAAAACATTTCAGTTTAATGAAATAAGGACTAATTTCCCAGTTAAAATTTATAAAACATATGCCTTTGAAATTAAGTTACGTTGACTTTTTGATTATAAATTTAAAATGTTTATTTAAACACTACGTCTACTAACTCTGCCTACATTCATAGAGATGGGTAATTTTTGTCAAAATTACGTTTAGTTGTTATTTGTTATAGTTTCAGTTAATTGTCAAATAAGACACACAGGAGTAAGGCTGCATTATCATAAATACATGCAATAGAAAGTATTGTTACGTGCTCAAGTCGACGATACACTAGCGCCATCTAGTGTCAGGAACGAGATCGAGTAGAGCGTTGCAGAGAATGACATCACAAATCTCTCAACCGACAGCGCCAAGTTTCTGGAAAGTCTATACTCGCACACTCGTCCCTTTGCGCGCATTTACCTGAATATTCGGGATGTTTCTTTGCTAATTTAAATAAATAGGCGCTGCAAGATGCGATCGGGAGAGAGTTGAACTCGGCGACACAAGCGAAGCTTCGGAGCGGAGTTAAGTGAATTAGTGTGTTTAATTATTAGTGTTTTTAACTTTAATTTGTATAAAGTAAATTAAAGTGTTAATTTAGGTAATTTCTATCGGCAATTCTTATTGTCACGAACCTCAAGCTCGTAACAGTATCAATCAGTTGACATAAACAAGGTAATTAAGAAGCAGAAATCCATATCTTATAAAATTATCAATCACTTACAATTATCAATATTATATGTACATATAATATTAACAAATTTTACTTTCAAAACGGGTTTTCTATTCGTACGTTTGTTTTAATATCGATCTAATGCTCAGAAATTTTTCCGCTATTGAAAAAAGTTTCCGTGGGTTTCGTAAGAGGCGTCAAAGGCAAATAAACCAGCAGCTTCGCGGATTTTAACTTAAAAAGCAGACAAAAACTTCAGTTGCCAATCTACCTAGCTAACATGCCAACTATGAGAATAATGCGCAATCCAATAAGGAGAGATCCTATTTTAACCAGTAGACTTTGATAGGCTTAAAGTATGACATAAAACTTATACGAGTATGCGTGCAGAATAAACCAAGTTATCGTTTCTTATAAATGTTAGATAACTACTCTACAATAAATCAAGAATAGCCAAGTCCTGTTCAGTGCTTATTTAAAGTTCTTATTGTTTATTATAATACAATATTTGAATAAAGTTGGTAAGTGGTTATGAAGCCTTAGAACATACGCAAGAACATGGAGATTGTAATCGGATGAAAAGACAGACGCCGGCAGATTATTCTCTTGCTGTACGAATTACGAAAGACAAATAAAACCGATTCGAATGCGTGGAACATCTACATCAATCCAATCCAATCCAATGTTAACACACGACAGTCAAAGAAACATACCTTAGCATTACCAATTTTGGTAATGCTAAGGTATGTTTCTTTGACTGTCGTGTGTTAACATTGGATTGGATTACATAAATCTATATGGAAAACGAACATTAGAGTACATGATTCCCGATATCATAAACAAACTGCCATCACAACTAAAAAACAAATTAATCAATGCAACATCAAAAATATTGTTGCGCGGCTAAGTTGACATCTGGCACTAGTGTCGGGTAACGGAGCGAGGGGAGAGCTTTCCAGAAAATGACATCACTAATCTTTCAACCGACAGCGCCATCTGTTGTCGAAACGAAGAACTAAGCTTCTGGAAGCTGACTCTCGAACTTTCGGCGCTTTGTCGATTGGTGCGCGTATTTACTTGAATGTTCTGGATGATTCGGTACTAATGTGTATTTAAAGGCGCTGCAAGGTGCGATCGGGGAAGTATTAAATTTGGCGAGACAAGCGAAGCTTCGGAGCGAAATAAAGTGAATCAGTGTGATTAATTATTGGTGTTTTAAGTTTTAATTTGTGTAAAGAAAATTAAAGTGTTAATTTAGGTAATTCTATCGGCAATTTTTACTGTCACGAACCTCAAGCTCGTAACAATATATTAAAGAATTACTTCTTAAGTAACTTAATTAATTAATTAACTTATTATAAGTAACTTATAATAAGTATTGTAAAATAAAAATAATATATTATAAGTTACACATTAATATTCTAAAAACTAATGTTACATATTATACAATTATTATTAGTAATATAAAATAAGTTTATCATTAATATCATTAATTAGTATCAAATTATATGAACAGCCTGTATATGCGAACTCGACACGTCAAGCCTGGTAGCAAATAACGCCACCGAGAACAAACCGCTTTTTTGACTGTAAGGGAAGTGCGGTTCAATGCGTGCATCACAACATTATGATATACGACATAATTATTAGGCATAATAATTATTATGCTATGTATGTTGATGGCATCGGTATACGGTAAAGCTGTTTAGCTTATGTTTATACTTTAAAATAACAATCTAAATATTGTAAAATTATTATCAAATAAATAGAAAAAAAGGAGATGTACCACTCACCGCCTGTTTGCCCGATGGTAAAAAAGGGATGGAAGCATAAAGGCATTCACCCATCCATCACAGCTTACAAAAGACTGCAGTTGAATATATGCTCCCCTCACAGATTGCCTCAAAGGGGAGATTTTTCCATTTTTGCTACGCTTGGCAGATGGGCTGTAACCCATAGTTTTAATTTATTTTGTACTAGACTGCACTAAAACTATCGGGAATGGAATAGTTCCACTGTTCCTGTCCTATTAAAATCTTTTTAATTGAAAACTCCTTGGTTTAAAAATCGAATACCATTTATATATTTAAAAAGATTCTCGGTCTTGTCACAAGGTTTTGTCAAACTTGTTTAGTCGTTCAGAAAATGGAATTGACTCGAGAAAATTCAAGAGTGATGATTTATTATGACTTTCGAAGTGGTTTAACACAAATACGGTGTGTTGACCGGATGATTTCTGCATTTGGTGATGAAGCCCCATCCAAAACCACAATTTATCGCTGGTTTGCTGAATTTCAACGTCAAGCTCAGTGATGATCCCCGTCAAGGTCGTCCAAAAACTGCAGTCACCCAAGAAAACATTGATGCTATGCGTAATCTGATTGAAGAAGATCGACACGTGACATACCGCGAAATTCAGGCAACTTTAGACATTCCATCCTAGTCCTAAAGGGTGACAAAGATCTGCATTTTATTTCTTAATGGAGAATATATTATGTGGGTTTCGATATTTCGAAGCATGGCTTTACCTCAAGTTTGATTATTAGCATTTGTTGATTTATTTTACTGTTGTTAATCATCCACTGCGGTTGTCAGCTTGAGCTACGTCATTGAAATATTAATAGAAATTTCTTGTTTAGACTTTTAAAATTTAATGAAATTAATGCTGTTTTAATTATATTGCAAGGAGTTTAATCATATTATCGTTCAAATTAATGAGATTTAGAAAACTGTTTTCCGTTAATTGCAAAAGTTTAAACCTGTTTATATTAAAAGCAATACTAAGGCAGTAAAATTCAGTATAAGTAAATTTTACTGTTGAGAATTTATAACTTCACAAAATTATGTGATTAAAAGCTAAAGTGCCGGTTCATTTACTTTTTAATATTGTCGCTTGCTGATCGCCGTATATGTTCTTTGATACATTTATATTTTAATTTCAGCATAATCTTATACTGATATTGGAACTGTTATAAGTGTGATTTGGTCGTGATATTATTCTTATGGTTCAACGTCTAAACATGTGTTTTACAATATTCGATAATTCTATAATGATCGTTACTTAAAATCATATTACGTTGCCATGAGTATATTAAATCAAAAAGGTTGCAGGTTCATTAGCTAGGACTTCATCAGCTAAACGATAGATATACCTCATTGAGTTTTGAACTTAAAAACAGAGCGTAATTTATACTTAAATTTAAATAACTCTAAAGTATTCAATATATCAGTGAGGAAATCTTTAATAATGAATAAATATTTTGTAAAATTTTATTATGATATCGGTTACAAGCAGAGTTATGTATATGTCCAAATTTATTAAGAGTTCAGAAATCCTCATTGAAAAAAAGTTAGTTAGTTCTACTACTCGCCGCGTTAATCTAAGAATTCTGTAAGACAAAATAAACCAATCACAACAATCAAAGCAAAAGTCATGCTACCGATATTCCCGAACGACAATTTTTAAGAAAGAGATACGTGTAAAGCACAGGGCTTTGAACGCTCCCCTTGTTAATTATCTATATCTTGCCCGAACGGAGAACTCAATCTACTTCTCTTTCGGTGGAAAGAGCGTTTTCTCGCAGAATAGCTATACTCTTTTTAGTTACTTCTAATCTCACCGGAATATTAAACTAATATTATATGTACTCGTGAATTCGTTTTCTTATTTAATGACTGTACTCAACCTCAAGCGCTAAGGTGACTAGACCACCCGAGGCGATAACCAGTCACCGCCGTATTTGCTTCAAAAACTTCGCCGGACTAGGACCCGACGAATCTATAATAGACCTCGATAGATATCACATATGTATAGTCTTTCCTCAGATACTCATTTTTTACTAATAATGTAGTTTTTATGTATTTTCTATTTCTATAAATGCATGTATCTCCACGTTCTATCAGATTTAGGCTAGAAAATGTTGTAAAGAATTAATATATTACATCACTTTTTATTTGGGTAGCAGTGTAACAATTAATTAGAAACGACTAAATCGTAAGGAAACCTGCATATAAAAGTATGTCTATTAAATCACACTAGAAATGCAAGTATTTATGATGATTTACTTGACAACTATATTTTAAACAATAAATCATTTAATATAAACCTGTTCTAAAAATTTAATAATAATAATAATAAAATAAAATAAAAAATAACTATTATAGCAAACCCGCATTGGTCATGAGCAGTGCTTAGTGTAGTAGCTCATATGTTTTTACTACGCATGCTGAATTTCAGATTATCCAGACGTACAGAAGTGGGTGCAAGCTGAATTATATAATTCCTTTAAATTCATAGATAACGTACACACAGACAGGTATAGCTAATAAAAGCGTATTAAAAACTGTTAGTTATAATTTTTAAAATTTCTAAAAGAATTGAATTACATGTATGACTATAAAATATCCCCTCTACGAGACAATCTATGAGGAAGGTCTATATTCTGCAGTGGATAATTAATATACTGTAAGGGTAACGGTAATGGTATGTGTTGTGTCGCTTTTACAAGTGCCTTATTGGTTGCAAGTACTTTTGTTAATATAATAATTAATATGTATAAATCTTTTGGAGTGCATTTTGAAACGATAATTCTTAATTTGAAATACTTTAAATTTATGTTTCGAGGTCGTGCGCGTCTATTTAAATTGCATTCTTTTTTTATGTTACCGTGTTTCTGTTAAGAGAAAACATTTTTATGAGCGATATCAATTTTTATTTCTTTTCGAAATCCATTTCTGCCAAACCAATTATAACCAAGAGCACGTAGAGAATACTAATGGATGTCACGTTTTTAATTTAAAGTATAATATCTATGTTGTGCTTGTGTAAGATATGTGAAGTAATAAAGAGCATTATGTTGAGTGAAATATAGTTAGAGTTACAAAAGATACATATGAGATATAGCAAAAGAACAAAAATGATTTGTTGTTGGAATTGTCATAGTGTTTATCGCTTTTTTGTGTATATGGGGCTATATTGAAATTGTACTACCGCAACTAATAAGTCGCTTTGTTTCACGTTTTTCGAAGAATGCTCAGCCACACATATCCAATTGCATATTTTCGCCTCTTCTGGCATCCAACGAACAATATGTGTTGATTAACTGTCTCACGTAAACAAGTTTCTAAATGAAAAACATTGATATACTGTTATATATGATATGATATGCTGCATATTTTCGCGAGTTGATTGTTTTACTAACTTTGAAAAAACCGGCCAAGAACGTGTCGCGCCACGCTCAGTGTAGGGTTCCGTAGTTTCCCGTCCGTCGCAATAAGTGTTCCCACTTATGAGTTTAAAGGTGGGTATCCATTATGTTCGCGCTCCAGCAGCGCTCCGCGCTCCTGCAACTGCTCCCGGTAGTGGGTACGTGCGCGAACATGGAGCGTGCAACATTGCGCGCTCCGCGGCAGGCGATGCCAAGTATAAACCAACCGAACAATTCGATAATACCCGACCCATTGTAATAAGTACCTACAGCGCCATCTCTCGGGGAATCGGGTTACTAATTAATACATAGACGTGCCAGAAGTTTTCGGTGGTAATTTTGGATTGCGAGAATTGATTTTAATAATTCTTTTTTTGTTTGAAAAAAGATACGTTCAGGATAATAAAATATGTAAACGAAGTTAAAAAAAATGCTTGCATATACGATTATACTACAAACTTAGTCCAGAAATTATTTTGTACAACTTTTTGTCGCTTTTGTACAAAAACTGTTTCCATTCAAGTTCAAAATATTATTATTATAATTTTCCTAGAAAGTCCTTACAAAGTTCTACCTTTCAGATTTTTTTCATATTTTCTAAACTTATGGTTCAGAAGTTAGAGGGGGGGGGGGACACATTGTTTTTTACTTTTGGAGCGATTATTTCCGAAATTATCGACATTATCAAAAAATGATTTTAGTAAACCCCTATTCATTTTTAAATACCTTTCCAACAATATATCACACGTTAGGGTTGAAACTAAAAAAAAAATCACTTTATATAGGGGGGCTACCCTAATAAAACATTTTTTTTCCAATTATTATTTTACCACTTTGTCGGCGTGATTGATACACATATTGGTACCAAATTTCAGCTTTCTAGTGCTAACGGTCACAGAGATTAAGCGAGGACGGACAGACGGACAGACAGACATGGCGATACTATAAGGGTTCCTAGTTGACTACGGAACCCTAAAAAGAACCAACCGTTCAACTGAGATATTTTACTCAAGTTACATCAATTATGGGACTCGTCGACTCTTTTGTAAAATTATTCTATGTATTAATTTTAATATATTTTGTGTTTCAAGTGAAGACTAATTATTACACCAAATTACAAAGTAATAACTAGAGCAAAATCTCAAGTATAATATGTACAACAGGCGGTCTTAAAACTCCGAAAATTATCTCTTCCAGACAAAGTTTGCGTAGAGAACTTGTGCAAACAATAGTTTAAATAGAGGGGAGCGTACAAATAAAATATGAATATACATAAAAATAATGATAATTGAAAATGATAAATAAGATATGATATAAAAGATTGAATGAAAAGAGTACAAAAAGGGAAAAGTAGTTATTTAGTGTTCTCAGTAGTACGCTTTAACAAGACTTGAAAAAATGAAAGATTTAGCACGACGAATGTGGAGAGGTAAAAAGTTCCACAAACGCACAGTACAGTAACAGTAAAGGACTTCTTAAAAGAGGAGGAAGAGTGCAAAACATTAAAGAGAGAAAGTTTGACAGAGGTTCGAAGAAACCGATTATGTGTAAGGGAAATACACTGGAAAACGTCTTTTAGACAATTAGGAATGAAAAGATTAAACAGCACGCTATACAAAGCAGAGAGAATGTGATCGGGAGCCATTTGAGCTGTTTGCAAAATTTTAGAGCTGCTATCATGTTTGTGAAACTCAAATATAAACCTTATACATAAATTTTGAATGCGCTCAAACATATTAAACTGCTCCCCAGTAATGTTAGGATAGTAAATATCAGCATAGTCAAGGGTAAGCAGAATTAGAGATTGAGTGTGTTACGGCCCTGAGTTACCCCGACGAAGGTCGATTGAGCTAGGGCCCACAGTAGCCGAATTCGACGAGTAACGGAGGGGAGGCTCCAATGACCTACGGATAATTAAATTAGAACGGTTAGATACGCAAACACAAAAATTACCGAATTCCAGAAGTGTAGGGTCTACCACAAGGTGGCAAGTAAATGGGAGTGGATTTGTAGTGTAGGAAAGTGTATAGTGTAACCTGACGTCACCAATACATTCAGATAGCAGCACCACGTGCGCCGAACGCTCCACAAGACGCTCACCGCTATCAGAACCCAAGTCCAGCGTCACTTAGCACGAACTATAATCGCGCGCGATCTACACCGGGATCACAAAGGTCATGGTTCTCAGCGACAAAGTAAAATTGCTATCACGCTATCTAACGAAGCACTAATAACTCGTCGATGCAATTAACTGCATAAAAGTTCCTCTAATAACTCCAAACTCCAAATAGGCTTCTTGTCACGGAACACGTTCAAAACAAACCACTTAATTCGTGGCGGTCTAATTAGACCCAAATGTTTTATGTTCAATAGTAATTCAAAATAGCGCGCGCAATTAACCAAACTTTAGGCCTTCAAGTCCAAATACCAGCCACCCGCAACCGTATACCAGTCACAAACAATACTTAAATCGGTTCCAACAGTAATTATATAATTCCGGCCTCGTTATCACGAAAACAAATTAAGATAACACCGTAAAAGACTCGCGACGTATAATCGACCCGGGCGTTGCAAAAATAAACTCAAGAATAAGCCTCGTTGTCACATATATTAACGACAAAATACAACAACCAGGGAGGCCATCTCTTCGACGCGGTAATTGTATCAAAAACAAACGCGACCTCTGAACGATACGGCTCGCTCACCAAGATGATTGAGACCAGTCACCCCCGGCCCCCTAGTCAAACCAGTTTCGCGCTCGAAACGTGCGCCGTGTCAAGTTGCAAATTGTTAAAATTATGCCTAAACAGAGTGAGCGCAAGTTTAGTTCCTGTGGACTGAGAATAGATTCGCAGATCATCAGTATACATGTGGTAGCAAGAGAACAAATTGTGACTTAGAGTTAATGAAATCTGCAAATACGGTAGGAGACAACACGATACCTTGTGGTACACCAGTCAATGTAGTAGTTCATGTGAAAAATATCTTCATCGTTATTGTTAAATTCTAGTTTCCTCGTCGGTAGCAGGATGTTCATCCATACTTTACGCGTCTTTATATATTGTTACGAGCTTAGGGTTCGTGACAGTAAAAACTGCCGATTGAATTACCAAAATTAACACTTTAATCACCGAACACCAATTGGAACTTAAAAACACTAATAATTAATCACACTGATTCACTTTATTTCGTTCTGAAGCTTCGCTTGTCTCACCAAATTCGATACTGCTCCGATCGCGTATATTCAAGTAAATACGTGCGCCAACCGACCAGGCGCTGAAAGTTCGAGTGTGGGGCTTCCAGAAAGCTTAATTCTTCTGTTCGATACTAGATGGCGCTGTTGGACGAAAGTCAAGATTGACATTTTCTAGGAAGCCCTCCTCGCTATCGTCCCCGACACTAGATGGCGCTAGTGCCGGGTACATGACATCAACTTAGGCGCGCAACAATATGTTTCTTGGTGCTTTGCAATGGACAGTGGGATACTGTCACAGATAGTGCTGTCTTTATAGTAGATTTTACCAATTCGTCTTGGATTACTCAATCAGTTTCAATCCAAAAAACATTGGATTACTCAATCAGTTTTAATCCAAAAAAGTTAATGGTTTCTCAAGTTTTATCTAGAACTTGTGCAAACTGAGTGTCACTTTCGTATATTTTTAAATTATTCAGAATTCGTTTACAACTTATAATAATTAGGGTCTTTACCATTGCGGCTAGTTCTAATGGTTAGACGCAGCTATGATCGTTTAATTCAGTTTTCATCTTGTGGATTTTTTATCAATTTTTTTCAGCATTTTACAATAGAAGTCTCACTTATTCTGTTGCTGTGTCAAGCAGTAATCAATAATAGTTTAGTTGGATGGGAAGGTCAATATTACATGTTACAGAACATATTACTGTATAACGTATTACGTTAGACTATATTTAATTGGTTTTTTTTTGGAGGGTCTGATATTTTTTTCTTAAGGCTTTATATTAATGTTGAAGATGAAGAAGAATGTGGAACTTGAAGAAGAATGTAGAAATGTAGAAGTGATTTTCTTAACGGAAAGATACTAACTTCTTGTAGTAAATACGACAGAAAATTCAAAGAAATGCAAATTCTTTCGCAGCGCAAGTGAATCAAGCTGATCAGAAAGAGCTTGTGTTGACTCTTAGGGAAACTATTTGTTAAACTCGTTCAAATTAATTTTTTTATTTTATTTTATTGGAAAAAAAACAGTTACACATTAATGTAATACAGGACAATTGATTTATAGGAGTACTTAACGTGTAACACACACCAATGCCCACAAAATAATACTATATGCTTAGCTTTATGTTTAAAACGATTGCACAATATATGAGAGTGTAGGAAATTATGCTAATTATTACATAATTTATAAATCATTATCATCAGCAACTAAGTTATCATTCTTTTTATATTTTAAAAATGACATAGAAAAAATATCACATTCTGTGAAGCGTGCGTTATAATTATCTAAGAGGTGGCAAAGAGGTGCCCGCGCTCCAGCGTTTGTTTTACACCTCATGGTGTAAAGCAACTGAGATGCTCGCACCACGCGCTGAATTACAGTTCTCAGTACAATATAACATAATTTTTTAATATGGTTGCGCGGATAACGAATACCATCGTATTTTATTCAGTTAGCTAGTAATTAGCCGCTACATTCTCCAATCACATCCATTTACCTTCCGCACGGGCCTAAAGGGGGGGGGGGCTTAGATAGGTGGCGTCGTTTTTGCGTGCGTGTTACAATGGGAGGCGCGCTCCACTTAGATGTAAGGGGATACGGCCGAGAGGTAAAAGGACGTGCACCGCTACTGCTCGTCTAGTTGCAATGCAGTGCTATCAACCTCGAGGCCTGAGTAAGAGGCCGTCAGAAGACAACCCCGGTAAGTTCTCACTCCCATAGATATTGTTTTTTTTGTCCTTTATTGTTTTTTTTTTTGCTGGCAACTCACATTTGCTCCTGTCGTACCGGTTAAATATAGTAAATTGAGTCATAGTAAGTGCATTGTCCAAAACCTGCCACATGCCACGTCAGCCATTTTGTTTGGGTTATAGCCAACCACGCTGAATGTGATGTACTTTAGTTACATCTCTTACCCAATAATTTGAGGCCATTGTTCCCGGAAATCGAACCCAAGACTCCGTGACTTAACCATTTTGTGGCCCTTCATTCCGGATTGAAAATAATCAACCATTAGCTCCAAAATTTTGTGGTCCATTCGCCCCGGATTTGAAACTAGCGTCCTGTGGCCTGATCGAGTCGAACTGCTAAACCAATTTAGACCATACACTCTAGTTTTTTCGTGCCTAGGTTCCTTAATATATTTAGTTTTGCTCAGCACTACTGGGTTATGTACGCAAAATTGTTGAATTTAAAGTTAGATGGACCATTTCAAGATGGCCCTTAGTCCGTATTTACACTTTTGAGAAAATGCAAAGATAGTTGGATGGCCAATTTCAAGATGTCCCTAAGTCCACTTAGGGACTTTATGTACTGGCAACACCATAGTAAATAACAGCTCATTGTCTGTGGTTCTGTCTACTTGAGATATTTGTAACAAGTTCCTAAGTGGTAGTTTTAAAATATATTTTATGCCCAAAGTCCACGTGATTCAGTTCAATAAGTTCCTTAGTCCCAATAACTAGTTTTAGTTACAAATGTCACAAAGACCTTTTTACTGTCACACCACGTCATTATTTGAAAAAATAACGCTCTTTCCTTTTGTTTAACAGTGTTTTTTTTTTCTATTTTTCGGGACGTTTTGTTACTGTATTGTGAAAATATGTTGTAAAATAATTAAATGGAATTTGAAGACAAGCTGGCTAAGCAAGTACCTGTCTATTGCACATTGTTTTTTTCTATAAAATCAATCATGGCACCTAATTACATTTTTGCCTTGTTTCTCAGACTTTTACAGGTTTTTGGATTGTTGGAGTTTTCTAACGATGCTGTTTTGGAGGAAGAACACCAAGAAAATGTCAGGTTCGTACAAAATAATATGTATGTAAGTACTTAAAATATAATATTAGGTTATGTGAAGTCAGTTAATAAATAATATCTTGATTACATACCTACGTTGTTTCTAGTTGGATTTATATTTTTTAGTTTGGTTTATATAATCAATGTTATCTTTTAGTTTACATGCTAGTGAGAATACTGCGATAGATGAGACAGAAATAAATATGATTAGCGGCAATGATTTGATTAGAACAAGCAGCGCCCATCCTACCGAAGATCAGAGGTAAATATTTTTATTTTTATCATGATAACCCGTAATACACAAAAACGTACTAAAAATACAATTAGAAGAAAAACATTATGCCATTTTGTGGAGGGCCTGCCCACGCTGCAGTCCAACAGTGGACCGTCTTTAGGCTATTAAGATGATAAATATTATGCCAGAATATTTAAAGTTGTCTTGTTTACTTTCTTGTTTTTGCTCATGCTTGGCTTTGGTTTATAGATTGCATGAAGATGAGACAGAAGTGGCTGCAAAAACAGTCGCTTTGGTTGAATCTGCAAATAACATTGATTATGGTGACAGTAATGACAGTACTTCTATATTAGTTCTGGCACAAAATAATGGGTCCAAAGACAGATTCCTTAGTTTGAAAACGATGTTGAAAACTATACATTAAACCCTGAAACCAGATTGTCAGAGCCCCCTCCATTTCAAACTGAAAAAGAAGAACAACCTAATGACGATTTTGAAAAGTATGTATTGAACCCAGAAACCGAATTGTTAGAGATAGATCCACTTCAAACTGGAAGAGAAGTATTCCATCATGTTATTAACCCTGTGGCTGGAGTTTTAGAAGAATTTAAAGATGTACAGGAAAGTAAAAGTGCCAATGATTTAAAAATCGGAAAAAAGAGGAAACGAAACCCTACAAAATGGGAGAAAAATAAAAAAAATTAAGAACTATTTGAAGAATCCTGAAATGCGGCCCATTCCAAACTGCGGGTGCAAATGTAAAGAAAAAATTAATAATAATGAATGCAGAACACTTTTTAGCTCCTTCATCAACCTTTCTAGCAACACCGAACAAAATATTTATTTACAAGGATGTCTTTTTAATGCTTTTTCAAAAAGATAAAGACCACGAAAAACAAAACTGAGCTCAAAAGAGCCAAAAACCGAAGAGTTTTTAAATATTGTGTAAGTGTGGATAATAAGTCAATAATTGTTTGCCAACAAGCTTTTTTAGCCATACATGGTATTAAAAGGGACAGATTGAAACGATAAAATACAGCACAAAGAAAAAAACATATAGGATGGAAGAGGCAGGCACGCAAATCATCCAACTTGTGACAGCAATACAATGGATAAAATTCATGAATTTCTCAATAATCTTCCGTCAAGAGGATCAGATTATTCCAGATCATCTAATAAACATATGAAATTTTTAAACTCTAATCTTACCATTACCTTGTTACACCTTAAATTTTTGACTGATTATCCAGGAAATCCTATAATATACAAAAATTTTAGAGAAGTGTTCAATACTGATTACTGTTTCAGCTTCAGACACCCCCTTAAATACATTTGCCATACTTGCGAAAAACTGAAAGTCAATACAAATGCTGCAGAAGCCAATAACAACAAAGAAGCAAAAAAACAAGATTGCAGAAATAAAAAGAATTACACTTAAGAAAGGCACAAGTATTTTTGGAAAGATTGACCAATGCAGAAAAAGAAAAATATGCAACGAAATTGGAACTCTGTATTAATTTTCAGAAAAACTTACCGTTACCCGTGACAAATGTGGGTGATGAATATTATTTACGCCAGTTCTAGATGCATGACTTTGGGATCCACAATTTAACTGATAATACAGCTACTATGTATTTGTACACCGAACACTATGCCTTAAAAGGGCCAAACGAAGTAATTTCAGCATTATCAGATTTTATCGATACAAATAAAAAGCCTACTCAAACAAAACTTGAAATATATTGTGATAACTGTAACGGGCAAAAGAAGAATAAATATGTGTTTGCATTTTTAGATAACTTGTGTGCCCTCGGCAAATTTGAAACGGCTTCTATGTATTTCCCGATACCCGGGCACTCCATGATGCCCATCGACAGAGATTTCGCGTTGATCGAAAGAAAAAAACAAAATGTGAAAAAATATATACTCCAGTGTCCTACCATTGAAATGAAAATAAACTGCAAAAATACAAATAAATTCAACATTGTATTCCTGCAGAGAAACCTAAGCGAAACTCAGCTGCGAGGGTTGCTCAAGTTCAAGACTATAAAAGATTATTCACTGGGCGCGTAAGAGCTTCAACTCCAGGAATATCAACCTGTTGGCAGGTAATGTTTAGAAAAAATGGAAAGCCTGAAATGATACAATCTATGATAAGTGAAAACTTGAATCGATTTGCACTATACCGAACTGGAGTTTTAAGAATTTTAAGAGAAATGCCAGTCTATTGCTATGATGGCTAAATAAAGCTTAAAGAAGTTAAAGTAAGAGATATAAAAAAGCTTTTGGAGTATGTAACCGAACATTAAAGGAATTTTTACACAGAAATAATCGAAAGTAACGAATATGGTGATCACGCTACCGAAGATGTTGCTGACGAAATGGAATAGTTTTTCAGTTGGTGGGTTTTTAGTTTATAAGCACAATATTAATAAGTAAGTAAGATTGTGATCTTCATTTTAATGGTCAATTAAAAAAAATATAAATAATTTACGGTATTTTATTATAAAATATCAAGATAGCTTACTTATAAAGTTTCAAGACTGGTTACTCCGAGTTAGTTTTTCTATCAGAAAACCTAAGTCCAACTCCCAGTTTATGAATGTCACTAAGTCCAGTATAAAATCCCTAAGTCCAGTATAAAAGCCCTAAGTCCAAGATTTTTATGACCTAAGTCCATGACACTTATTACGATTTTCTTAAACAAAATTAAAAAGATTATATTTAATTTTAAATGTATACGAAACAGACCTTACGAAAAACATTTTGGTGTCACAGATATATTTTTATTCCTTAAGGTAGCATTTCAAAAGCAAAATTAAAAATATCGCTAATAGTTTAATTTTCGATTTTTGCTACACTCACATATACTATAGGTTAATGGACGCTTATTTTATTTAGTTTGAACCCGCAGTGGTTTTATGAATACCTAATTCTGCAATCTGTAATATTAATATGAATTTATATATAGTAAATTCTCGCATAAATACTTGTTTTGATTTGGTTAGTGTAGAGTACAAATAACGCCTTCTAGATTCTTTCGAAGCCGTATAATAACAATCACATATACAAATAAACCCCTTTACGCATAAATTATTTGCTTCTTCAAGGATTTTACGTCCACCCGTAACGTACATTCATTATACACATCTCGTTGTATAATTACTATTGTTTCAGATAACTTTAACCTCGGTTAGTGGTTGTCCTATCGTATACTCTGTAAAAACTTCCTTTCTCTATCGCTACGCGATTTGTTTTGTGTTTTGGTTTAATATTTACTATAGTACTGTAAGTGAAAATTAAACGCGACCTATACGCTAAAATAAACATGTTGTTTTCTCGTATGCAACACATCAGTGATCATACAAAAATATTAATTTAGAATCAGTTCGTGAAACATTTTTGTGTGAAATAGAACAGTGGATTTATTAATAAACTAGGGTTCAATACCTTTATAGTTTAACATCTTTGTCATCAATAATTCTGTACCTGTTTGTGATGAGAAAATAAATATAATTTCTATTAGATAATGAAAATGTGTTAGACAAAATTAATAGTCTTGAACTGCAAATTGATCCAGATTATGCAATAAATTATAAATCACTTATGATTTTCGAGGATTTATTGTGCCGCGTGAAGGGAGCAGCCAAGCAGCTTTAACTTGCAGCTCAGAGCAACATAAAGCCAGCAGTTGAGGTACACTAACGCGACTCACTTAGATTGCCACCTATCGATATCCCAATATTTAATGGTATAATAAAACTAAGCAGTTACTTACCACTAGTTTCAGAATACTATACATAATAATCCCCTTTTATTGGATGTTGAAAATTATATTATTTAATTGGCAAGCTAAGTGAAAAGGCGCAACCTGTATGTGCAAGTTTCACATCAACAGCAAACAACTATTCGATAATTTTAGAAACGCTTGGAAATAAATACGAAAATAAGTTAATGTTAACTTTTTTTATAGGAAAAGGGTGACAAGCGAGCACACAGTCCACCTGATGGTGGAGTGGTTGATGTGGTCCATAGACATCTACATCTATCCTCGTTTGCTAATCAAAATGCAGATGCGTTGTCAGCCTTGAGGACTAAGATGGAATGCCTCTTATCCAGTAAAAAGGGTCTCCGGTTCTCTACACTCACCATACGAAACTCAGCAGCATTAAGCTGCTATTTGACGTTGGTATTCTGTGAGAGCGTGGTCCTTCCCCGGTTGAGCCGACCCATTCGTGCTACAACTATACAATTAATATAAACTTATTATTTATAACTTCTGCATATTAAGAACAAATATTCGATCTTAAAGCTATCTCATCCGCGAATATCAATAGCCTCGAACAATTTTTGGATTGATTCGTGACGTCGGTAGCCGCTTTCAAAAATTTTAAATTCAATGATTTTGTGGACTTTTTACTTGTACACTTTTGCTTTTTTCTTTAACGCAATAGTTAAAGAAGCTAAATCCAGACACCGTGCGTTTGTTCAAAATGGAGAATCGTAGATCTGACCTACCATCGTTCGAAATCTTGGCATCTTTTGTTCGAGACTAAATTAAGGTGATGCAGCGTTCATCTCATAGCAAACAGAAAGCAAAAAAAATTGCCGACCATGAAACGGACGCTTCATCGAAACTAACGAAGTCCCTGACGTTTATTAACACCGCACCTTTATTTTCTCATAACGCTTGAGCGACAGTTATAAAAAGGCAAAAGTTAACAAGTTGTGCTTAAATTGTTTAAGAACACTCTTACATTTCGCCATTACTCAAATTTAGGTATTTAACGCTCCGAGCAGATGATGACCTACGCAAACGACACATATTTTCATATTTTTTCAATCGTCCTCACTACGCTACTGCGAGTATAACGACTAAACGATCTTGATCTTCCATTATACTAGTTTTCTAAGGATGGATTTCAGTGGATGGAAAATTTTTGGTGTGTAACTTTTATGTAATCTAATTAATTTAGTATAATCGATTTGATATATTTTTCTTTACTTATGAACCTTTGTTTTGAAATAAGTACACTAACTAAAGTAACAGATAAATATTTTAATTGTTTCACAGTTTTACTTGTTTTTTATTTTTATTGTCAATCGATATTTGGTTAATAATCTATTATATCTACTAACGCTAGCATAGTGGTATAAATAAATTAATAGTACGGTTGCAACCTGTTTTAATAAATAAAATAACCAACTGTTACTTATACTTTTTTAATCGGTACTTACAGTCAATTACCAAATTTTTATTACAAAAGTATTTGGCGAAATGGCATTGACCGAGCTTATCTCGAGTTAATAATTTCAGGCAGTACACACCTTTAATAAAACGCTTGTAACTTAGCTAAAATATTCAAAATAAAAAATGTGTCGCCTTTGTAGATTTTTAGTACTTTTGTTGCATAATTTGGGCCAGTTCATATGGAAAGCATGCATACATTTTTATTCTCCATTATTTTTTCTCCAGACATAGGATATTTCTTCTTTTACGTTAAGTCACACATTGATACTTGTATTTATTTTTCCCCACTCGGACTAGTCTGAAAGCTCAGCTACAATCAAAATAACTATACTGAGTTTAATATCTGTTATAATAATAATGTGCCAACTTTTACTAATTGAAATATATTGTACTAAAGTAAATATTTCCAACGATTAAAATTTGCGGACGTAGTTGCAGATGATCTAGCACAAAATAGCTGCGCCATGGCTGTTAGTAGAGTTGCCAGGTCTTAAGACCGAAAAGCCGGACAGACTAACGAACTAAGCCGGATATATTAGTAAAAAGGCCGGACACCCTTAACTTTTTAGTCTTAGTATAATATGATAATTTTTTTTCAAAGTAAAACAATGCTTTTTTATTATTTTATTTAAAATATTCTCCAATTCTAATGAAATAAAAATAAAATTGAATAAATCGGTCTTCTTTATTATTAAGCAATTAATCATTCGATATTCATTAAAATATTAATTTAAATAATTGCAATGTTATGTACGTAAGTATGTGAAAAAGATAATTTCTTTTTGTATTGAGAATCGGTTCACCACAAATTGTGACGTAACTCAATGAAATGCATGTAGATTTATTACTTATATCTCTAGATTACACCAGTGATATTAGTTTTACCGCACCGAACGGGAATACCGAGAAATTAACAATCATCCGGCAATCTCATCATAACCTAAATCTTGTATGTGCGACTGTCTAGTAGTTGTTATCGATATTATATATTATAATAGTGCAGTGTTAATAAAAAAAGGTATAAAAAAGTTGAAGGTTCTTCAAAATATTAAATACTAGTTGGATTCTCCAGAACTAATAAAAATATTATTTTACAATTCAACATTTCACGAATAAACATACTGTGGTGATTTATATGTAGGTATTGATTCTTAATTGTATTATTTATCAACATACAGGTTAAATTTTCATAAAATCTTTAGCCAAATTTGTATAGTAAAATGGTAACTTTAAAAGTTATGTTACTCTGAAATATCTAGATGGCCCAAAAACGATTGTCTCCTAAAAAGCCGAACGAAAGCCAGACGGGCCGGACAATGTCTAATTTGGTCGGACACGCAACAAAAATGCCTGTGTCCGGCTTTAACCGGACGCCTGGCAACGCTAGCCACGCTATCGACGCACAATAGGATTATATCAAAACAAGACGTAGCGTGCAAAATAAAATGATACAGGTCCGACCCAGATGAGCGCTCGCGCTGTATCGAACGCAGAGGGCCGGACCAGTGTAATATATAACATTTTTTAAGTTAATTAAAAATAATAGCAACGATTTATAAAGTAGAATTCATAGTTAAGTTTAAGCAAATGTTGATGATTATTTTGGTATAAATTTTACGTCAAAATGAACAATGATCATGACAATCAACTTTGAAGATATTGGGGCTTGTATCGAAGCTTTTTCGGTAGATAATTGAATTGTGTCGATTTTTTCCCTTACGTGAAAGGCATATAAAGAAAATGTATTTAATAAAAGTATGGGATATTTGTGAGATAAAAAATATTTTTTTTGATGGTCGAAATTTAATAGAATCTATAAATTAGAGCTACCAAATCATGTCACTCAGAATTTTGTCCTAAACATGCATCGGAAGAACGATTATTACTAAATAAATGAATAAGTTATCTAAAATTTGCCTCAAGCTTGTTGTAGTAGTGAAAACGAACTATTTTTCATTAATTATATTTATCTTTATATTTAATTAATTGTTATTTCAAGCCAAGAACGGAAAACATATAATTTCAAATAGGAAACTTTGTAATTTTGCGTTTTTTTTTTGTAATACTCCTCAAGTAACAAGCATCGTGTTTCTAATTATAACTCTAGTACGGTATGTACTAAATGCCGCATCACTCATTGCTACATTTTGAGAGTGTTGCCGCACCCACGTTGAGCAAGTCTGGGAGTGATGCTCCATCCACAAAGTCGACGCTTCTCAATTAGCTGCACCACATGCGCGCTCGGGAGAATTTTCTTTGTGTACGCAAAGTAATTTTATAACGCAGCAGTGTTGCAATCGTGTGGGATTATTTGTAAACAAGTCGCCTTCATATCCCGTAGGGAATTGGAGGCTTAAATAAGAAGGTCCAAAGTTAACTAAACTTAAACTTTTATTCTGGTTTCTATCGCGGTATTAATGTTATTATAAATTCATTAGTAGTAGACAAAAGACCGAGCGTCTGCTGACCGTTTCGATTGACGCTTCCGCATTGACCAATTTCGATAATTTAGCTTTAGTGAATGACAGTTACTCCGTCCCTGGAGACATTGATATGCTCATTGGGGCACCTATTTCCCCACCTCTTGTTACATAACAAGGTCAAGGGTAACCTCTCGTATCGCGCCCTACGCATTAGAAACCGCTATAGATTAAGTTATTGTTGGTACCGCTCCTACCATTGATAATGTTTCGGCCATCTCTTACTATTGCACTGCTATTGAATCGCTAGAGTTATTAGTTGGCAAAGTTTGGAAAATGCATTAGGTGAAGATTCCGCCTATGTTTATCCCGGATGATAGATTATGCGAGGAAATTTATGTCTGCACGACCGTTCGTAATCATGATGGTCGATAAAGTGTCGCGCTACCCTCTTAAGGAGATATTAGTCTCTCGGTGACTCACGTCAAATGGCAGAAAACATTTTTATTGTTTGCAGCGCAAGATGCTCGTTTTGCACCAATTGAAGGAAGCTTATGACGGTGTAGTTAATAAATATATAAAAGGGGGTTATAAATCGCTTGCGTCTTCGAAGATAAGTAACTGTAAAGACACGCTGTCATATTTCATACCATATCACAGTGAGGAGGCAGTAGAGTTCAAGGGGGAGGCATTGGCCGTTAGTTTGGACATTGCGAAGGCCTTCGATCGGGTTTGGCACAAAGCGCTTCTTTCGAAGCTTCCTTCCTATGGGCTTCCCGAGAAATTGTGCGATTGGATCACCAGCTTTCTTGCAGATCGGAGCATCAAGGTCGTTGTAGACGGTGCAAGCTCCGATTGCAAGCCTATTAATGCTGGTGTTCCACAGGGCTGCGTGCTATCGCCAACGCTGTTTCTTCTGCATATCAATGATATGTTGCAAACCCGTAACATTCATTGCTATGCAGATGACAGCACTGGTGATGCTCTTTACACCGGCCGAGCCAATATTTCTCGGGAAAACGTCTCCGAGTGCCGGGACAAACTTGTGTCAGAAGTCGAGTCTTTGCTGAACAGAGTCTCGGATTGGGGACGACTAAATCTAGTCCAGTTTAACCCCCAACAGACACAAGACACAAGTTTGCGCGTTAACCGCTAAAAAGAACCCCTTTGTCGTATCCCCTCAGTTTCAAGGCACTCCCCTTGTTGCCTCAGCCAGTATCGGAATCCTCGGCGTCGACATATCGAGTGACGTGCAGTTTCGTGGTCACTTGGAAGGGAAGGCCAAATTGGCCTCTAAAAAGCTTGGCGTGCTCAGCAGAGCGGGACAGTATTTCATGCCGGCACACCGCCTGCAACTTTACAAGGCGCAGGTTCGGCCGCACATGGAATACTGTTCCCATCTCTGGGCTGGGGCTCCCCAGTACCAGCTCCTTCCACTTGACCGCATCCAGCGCAGAGCGGCTCGAATCGTCGACGACCGAGTGCTTTCCGATCGGCTCGACTCACTGGCGCTGCGAAGAGATGTTGCATCTCTTTGCGTATTTTATCGCATCTATCACGGGGAGTGCTCTGAGGAATTGTTCGGATTAATCCCAGCCGCCAAATTTCGTGAACGCACTACACGGCAAACGTCCCGATACCATCCACACCACCTGGATGCTTGGCGGTCCACCACTGTACGTTTCACATGGAGTTTTCTACCACGTACAACCTCTCTGTGGAATAGTTTACCACCGGCGATTTTTCCGGACCGATACGACCTGGGGACCTTCAAGAAAAGAGCTTACTCCTTTCTAAAGGGCCGGCAACGCACCCGCAATTCTCCTGGTGTTGCGGTTGATCATGGGCGGCGGTAGTCACTTAACATCAGGTGAGCCGCATGCTCGTTTGCCCCCTCTTCTATAAAAAAAAAATCACGGTGTCATCAGGGAAGACAAACTTACATCTAAATTACGTGTAGTGCTCGATGCTAGTGCTATAACTAACACCCGCCTTTCCCTTAACCACATTTTTATACTGGGCAAAATTTACAGGGCAACTTATTTAATATAATAATAAATTATCATTTGTTTCAATACCGTCAAATATTTCTTTGCATTGGGGTCTGTCGACCGTTGGTTGCCGTGTATTTTATATCGCTTTGACCCAAAGGAGCCTCTCAAGGTGTTTGAATTTAACCGCGTTTGTTTTGGTTTAAACACGAGGCCATTTCGTGAGCTGCGCACGCACATGCAGACCGATGCTGATGAAGTTCCCTCTTACCCTAAAGCTAGGAAGGCAACTGAGAGTTGATAACGTAGAGAAAGTCATCACAACCGTCGCTGAAGTTATAAAACCTGTGAAAGCAGGTCAATTCGATCTCATCAAGTGGACGAGTAATTCGTGTACTGTATGGATCACATATCGCACCGTCTTTCGGCTGTAAAAGAATTTGACGATTCTGATACACACAAGGTACTCGGTTTGTGTTGGTCACCTGAGACAGACGTGTTTAGTCTTAAGGTAAAACCACCCTCTGAGACGATACCTATGTGTTGCTAGATTATGGGATGTATAGGTTTTGTAGCACCGGTTATGTTGTGCGCTAAGCTTTTGATTAAGCAATTTTGGTTGTGTGAATGTGATTGGGACAACACACAGTCTGATAACATTATTCGTTCCTAGCTAGACTTTAGAGAGGAACTCTCTTTCTTAGTTAAATTAAAATACCACGTCATGTAGACATCGGTAAGGATAGCGTCGTCATTGTTGTTGGGTTTGCAGATGCTACCAAGAACGCTTACTCGAGCATTGTATATTTTCACGTCCAGAAGGATGGTAAGACCTCGGTCAGCCTCATTAACTCTAAACCAAAGGTTTCCCTCGTATGGTTGTCTCTCTCGCATGCCTCGAGCTTCGCACAATTTTGGTTCTTGACAAGTTCATCACCGCAGTTATTAATGCAGGTGATGATCGAATTGACAAAGATAAAATATTTGTCTTTTCAAACTTAACAGTCGCTCTATGTTGGGTTCATTCTTCACCCCATCGTTGGGATACTTTCGTCGCGAACTGAGTGGCTAAGGTCCAAGACGAGCTAAGATCGCAGAATTTCTATCATATGTCCGGTGCAGAAAATCCTGCCAATTGTTTATCTCGTGTACTTACTCCGGTACAAATCATAGATCACCCGCTTTGGTTTTAAGCACATTCCTGGATTCAGTTATAACCCTCGCAGTGGTCCATAGCTGATTTTGACCCTTTGTCTGTATCCCGACCCCCGGAAGGGAAAAGGCACTCTCTGGTTGTGAGTACTTCGAGTGAGGTTTCTCCAATCTTTGCTTTAGCGAGCCGTTTCTCTTCCTGGTCGAAATTATTGCTTAGCGTGATAAACGTTTGCCGATTTTTAAGTATTTTGCTGCGACGTCCGTTCATCATTGCGGCCGCTTTTAGTTATGCCGAGTTATTAATATTTCGTGAGCTCCATTCCGTTTGCACTTTGCCAATGAAATTCAAGGTTACGATCAGGCAAGGTTTGTAGTCGCACTTTTCAACGCCTAAAACCATCTTACAGAATGGGATTATTAAAGTAGGTGGGTGCTAGTCCAGCTCACATTTATGATTTGATCAACAACACCCTATAGTTTTACCGCGTAAAGATTATACTTTGAATTTATTAGTTAATTACTAACATAAATTAAATAATAATTGTCATTCTAGCCCTGAATTGTTGATGTCTATTTTGCGTCAGAATTACTGGATGATTTCTTCACGCAACTTAATTCGCATACGGGTGCACAGATGTATCGCTTGTTTTTGAGTTCGTCCTAGGCCGTCATTTTCGCGGATATGACACGGACTGTAAAGCCTTTTATGCACACCAGATCAGACTTTGCTGGTCCGCTTAAGGTCTCGCTTACTCGTGGCTGTGGTGTAAGTTCCATGAAGGCGTTTGTTTGTATTTTTGTATGTTTGATTACTCGCGCTTTACACACAGAACTCGCATGTGATCTAAGTACGGTAAGTTTCATGGGCGCATTAAAAGGTTTCGTTCTCGCGGCAGCCCTATAAGTTAGGTGTACTCGGATAATAAAACAAAATACGTAGGAGCGAAACGTATTTTGTCAGAGTTACACGAGTTTTTAACCTCTAAATATAATTATTCGCAGTTCGCCCATATCTTAGCTGAGAAACGCATCAAGTTGCCTCTAAACGTCCCCGCCACAAGTATTTTTGGGAAAATTGGGAGACTTATATTAAAAGTCTAAAGAGTCATCCATATTGCGTAATCGGAGATCAAATTTTATCTTTTGTAGAAGTAAGCACTGTACTCGTACAAATCGAGTGCGTTATCGTAATCGACAAATTTTCGGCGCCAATATTCCCGGAATCGAACCCGGACTTTACCGCCGCACCAAGAATACTTTGAAATTATGATTTACCATAACAAAAAGAGTTACATTTTGTTTTCTGTAATTCAACCAGTATAAAACATATTTCTTACCGTGTGCTGGTAATATTATAAATAAAAAAAAGACATATTATCCCCTAGTCATCTTGGCTTTAATCATTAGTACCTGGTTGACCGAGCTTTGCTCGGTATTTTTCGCTCGGTTTTTTTTAATTCGTGGGTTTTGGAAATTATATTTAGATACAAATTACATACTGATGAAATACGAATAATTTTTTTGATCTTAGAGACATAATAGAAAAAACTGAACTGGTTATTTGAATAAAAAATCATGAGCGCAATTAGTTAAACTCCAATTTTCGTGTTTTTAAAAAATACTAAGAAAAGGCTCGTAAAAATAGATTTTCTCAAAAAAGAGAGGATTTTGAAAAAAAAAAATAAAAAAAAGTCGATCGGTCGGGGCTCGAACCATGGTATTACGATTTTGTGACCGTCCAATATACCAATTAAGCTATTTGTAATCATTAATAAACTATCAAAATTTACCTTCTTATTCTAACGATATTGTAGCAGTTTTTCATTGCCTAAACACGGACAAAAAGACATTTTCTAAAAATAAATCCTAGCTAGATCGATTTATTGCCCCCGAAACTCCCTGCACACAAAATTTTATGAAAATCGTTGGAGGCGTTTCCGAGATCCCGATTATATATATATATATATATATATATATATATATATATATATATATATATACAAGAATTGCTCGTTAAAAGGTATAGTAGGATAATTTAATGGTATTTGGAATGCACATTCGTAATCAATCACTACATGTCAAAAATTGAATCCATACGACATGTGTACACAGTCGGCCACTATATTTTGCCGGAACTAAAGTAAAAACATTTTCCATCGATCTTAAAGTTCCTATAAATGCTGAATATACCTACAACTTTGTTTTACATGTACTATAATTATTCAACAGTGTACTATTTTAACAAACAATACCGGTGAAAACAACTAGAAAATCGCTTTCAGTTTGTTTTTAGGTTATTGTTGGGTTCATGTATTATTAATTGGTAATTTCTCAGTACTCCGTTTAAATGTTGTAAAACTAATCATCATCATCATCATCATTACAGCCCTTCACAAGTCCACTGTTGAACATAGGCCTCCCCCAATTTATGCCACAAAGCACGGTCCTGAGCCACCTGCATCCATCGACTTTCTGCATGTCTCACCAGGTCGTCACTCCATCTAGTGGGGGTCGCCCTACACTTTGCCTACAACTAATAACTACTACTACTAACTAAAACTAATAATACTATTGTATTCTATTGATTATAAGAAATAAACCGACGTACATTTAATTAAGAATTCTTAAAATTTGTGATGGACCCATTCTCCATAATTGTCTCTTTTATCCCACGTATTTATAAATATATACATAAATCGATATTATAAATTTATTATAATCTTATATATATAAGTTAACAGTGGTAGAGCCATGCGGCAGCTTTGCTGTTGCACGTATGGGCCGGCTCAAACCGGGGTGGTACCACGACCTCACAGAATACCGGCGTGAAGTGGAAGTTCTGCTTCCGCGTTTCGTCTGGTGAGTGCAGGTTGCCGGAGGCCCAAATCCCCCCCCCCCCCATCAACATGGTAGCGGAATTAAATAAAGATAGACTACCCCAGGAGGGTACCAGCACCCCTGGAGAATCCCTCGCTGAGCATCCACGACCATGTTTCTCCACTTCTGAGCGTGGGTGCTCAGGCTGCCCCGCGTATTCTGGGGGGGGCGAAATTCCGCTCAAGACTACAACTGCTCGGGGCAAACGGAGCAACAAGACCAAGGCGACCCCTGCCACGCTGTCCGTGAATTTCTGCAATATCAGGGGACTTCACTCTAACCTAAACGCCGTCCACTACCATCTCGAGACGGCGAGGCCGGCTCTGCTCTTTCTGACCGAGACGCAGGTGTCCTCTCCGGCTGATGTTTCGTATCTCTCCTACCCGGGGTACAAACTGGAACACTCCTTTGTGCCTCGGGCTGGAGTTTGCGTTTACGTCAGAGAGGACATCTGTTCTCGACGCCTCGGCAGACTTGAAGGTTCGGACCTGTCCATCCTTTGGCTACGCGTAGACAGCGACGACCATCCGCGCGTCTACGGGTGCCTCTATAGGTCCCACAGCGGTAATGCCGAAACAGACCGACTCTTCGACCACGTCCAAATGGCTGCAGATTCGTTGCTACAGCAGATCCCCTCCGCAGAGATCGTGATCCTCGGCGACTTTAACGCCCATCACGCCGAATGGCTCGGTTCACGTTTAACCGATCATGCGGGGAGATCTGTTCATGATTTTGCCTTGGCATATGGTCTGACACAACTGGTTACTTCGCCTACGCGGATTCCAGATGTGGAGGATCATGCACCTTCCCTGTTGGACCTTCTGCTGACCTCTCACCCGGACGGATATCAGATTTCCGTCGACGCCCCTTTAGGCTCCTCGGACCATTGTCTAGTCCGGAGTGTTGTGCCACTCACGCTGAAATCGCGGTTGCATTCTGCAGGCTGCCGCCGTGTTTGGCACTATAGGTCAGCCGATTGGGATGGGATGCGGTCTTTCTTTGCATCCTACCCTTGGGGGCGGGTTTGCTTCTCGCCGGATGATCCCAACGTTGTTGCGGATTCTGTTACTGATGTGGTACTTCAGGGTATGGAACTTTTTATTCCTTCCTCTGTGGTGCCCATTGGAGGCAAATCTCAGCCATGGTTTGGTCGCTCCTGTAAAATAGCATCATGCTATAAGCAGGAGTGCTACCAAGCCTGGGTTGATGCATCAGCGTCCCGGGATGTAAACACCAGCGCTCTAAAAAAGAAGTATAATTCCGCCTCTAGGTCCTTCAAAAGAGTCATTGCCAAGGCAAAGTCAGAGCACATAGGCAGAATTGGCGAGAAACTAGTTCACCTTCCTTCTGGAACCCGTGCATTCTGGTCTCTCGCCAAGGCTGTCCAGGGGAATTTCTGTCAGCCATCTCTTCCATCTCTGCACAGGGAGGACGACTCACTGGCCCATACTGCAAAGGAGAAAGCCGATCTTCTAGGCTCCTTCTTTGCGTCTAACTCGACTCTCGATGACGGGGGAAGTACGCCGCCGACCATCCCGCGGTGTGAGTGCTCCATGCCGGAAGTGCAGTTCACACAGCGCTCGGTTCGCAAAGCACTCCTCTCCCTGGACATCCACAAGTCGAGTGGGCCTGACGGAATCCCCCCAATTGTGCTGAGGACGTGTGCTCCAGAGTTGGCACCGGTTTTAACGCGTCTTTTCCGGTACTCCTACTCCTTAGGCGTAGTCCCAAAATCATGGAAGACGGCTTTCGTCCACCCGATCCCTAAAAAAGGCGACCGCTCAGACCCGTCCAACTACCGGCCAATCGCCATCACCTCCTTGTTCTCCAAAACAATGGAGTCCATTGTAAACTGCCAGCTCATGAGGTACCTTGAGGATCACCAGCTGATTAGTGACCGCCAATACGGTTTTCGCCGTGGTCGGTCAGCTGGTGATCTTCTGGTCTACCTCACTCACAGATGGGCGGAGGCAGTAGAGTTCAAGGGGGAGGCACTGGCCGTTAGTTTGGACATTGCGAAGGCCTTCGATCGGGTTTGGCACAAAGCTCTTCTTTCGAAGCTCCCTTCCTATGGGCTTCCCGAGAAATTGTGCGATTGGATCACCAGCTTTCTTGCAGATCGGAGCATCAAGGTCGTTGTAGACGGTGCAAGCTCCGATTGCAAGCCTATAAATGCTGGTGTTCCACAAGGCTGCGTGCTATCGCCAACGCTGTTTCTTCTGCATATCAATGATATGTTGCATACCCGTAACATTCATTGCTATGCAGATGACAGCACTGGTGATGCTCTTTACACCGGCCGAGCCAATATTTCTTGGGAAAACGTCTCCGAGTGCCGGGACAAACTTATGTCTGAAGTCGAGTCTTTGCTGAACAGAGTCTCGGATTGGGGACGACTAAATCTAGTCCAGTTTAACCCCCAGAAGACACAAGTTTGCGCGTTAACCGCTAAAAAGAACCCCTTTGTCGTATCCCCTCAGTTTCAAGGCACTCCCCTTGTTGCCTCAGCCAGTATCGGAATCCTCGGCGTCGACATATCGAGTGACGTGCAGTTTCGTGGTCACTTGGAAGGGAAGGCCAAATTGGCCTCTAAAAAGCTTGGCGTGCTCAGCAGAGCGGGACAGTATTTCATGCCGGCACACCGCCTGCAACTTTACAAGGCGCAGGTTCGACCGCACATGGAATAATGTTCCCATCTCTGGGCTGGGGCTCCCCAGTACCAGCTCCTTCCACTTGACCGCATCCAGCGCAGAGCGGCTCGAATCGTCGACGACCGAGTGCTTTCCGATCGGCTCGATTCACTGGCGTTGCGAAGAGATGTTGCATCTCTTTGCGTATTTTATCGCATCTATCACGGGGAGTGCTCTGAGGAATTGTTCGGATTAATCCCAGCCGCCAAATTTCGTGAACGCACGACACGGCAAACGTCCCGATACCATCCACACCATCTGGATGCTTGGCGGTCCACCACTGTACGTTTCACAAGGAGTTTTCTTCCACGTACAACCTCTCTGTGGAATAGTTTATCACCGGCGATTTTTCCGGACCGATACGACCTGGGGACCTTCAAGAAAAGAGCTTACTCCTTTCTAAAGGGCCGGCAACGCACCCGCAATTCTCATGGTGTTGCGGTTGATCATGGGCGGCGGTAGTCACTTAACATCAGGTGAGCCGCATGCTCGTTTGCCCCCTCTTCTATATAAAAAAAAAAAAAATTATAAGTACGCTTAAAACCAGTGCGTGTTGCCAGTGATGACCTATGGATCTGAGACGTGGCCCTTCACTGCTGGCCGTATGAGGACGCTCAAGGTCGCTCAGCGAGCTATGGAGAGGGCTATGCTCGGAGTTTCTCTGCGTGATAGACTCAGAAATGAGGATATCCGCAGTAAAACCAGTGTGACCGACATAGCCCAACGGATTAGTAAGCTGAAGTGGCAATGGGCCGGCCATATAGATCGAAGAACCGATAACCGATGGGGAAGAAAGGTTCTCGAGTGACAGCCTCGTACCGGTAGGCGTAGTGTAGGGCGACCCCCCACTAGATGGAGTGACGAACTGGTAAGATATGCAGGAAGTTGATAGAGGCAGTTGGCTCAGGACCGTGCTTTGTGGCATTACTTGGGGGAGGCCTATATTCAGCAGTGGACTAGTGAAGGGCTGTAATGATGATGATGATGATGAAAACTCGAAATCGTACATAGAAATAACTATCTCATTTTATTTAAAAAAATATCTCATTATTACCTGCCATCTATTTGAATCATCCATAATTACAAAATTTTATAATAATGGTATTCGTATTTCTTTTGCCACACTCAAATTTTAAATAATTCTTTCCTCACGCATCGGTTAGCAGCAGCGGTAAATAATAATCCGTCTACGGCGTCCTACACCTACAGCATATGTCCATTTAAGAGCAAGCGACATTACACTACGCCTTAATCACACTATTCTAAGATTACATGTGTGCGATAACAGGGTGTTTTTCCCACTTCCAATGTAGGCGAAAGAGGATCATCCTCAGATGCACTATTAATGGATGGCGCAAATATGCGTGCGTTACAACTTTAAATACAATAAAATATAAAAAGCACATCGTTAGAAATTCATCGTAATATGCTTCCCGTTCATGTATTTTTCATAAATGCTTTAAGCAAGAATGGTTGCCACGTTCCCACAGATATGACGCTTCGCTAGATTTCAAACATTACACTCGCTATTTTTGAATTTTTTGAGCGCTCAAGCTACTAAATACTTATAGATATAGGTTAAAAAGCCAAAGTGTGAAGCTTAAAATCCAAAATGAGTTTTTAACTAAAGTGACAAATTAACTATCTATGGAAACCTGCAGCCAATATAAACATAGAATGTTACAGATTCATTGTCATCTCTGAGGTCTAGTATGGAATTCCTCACTACCTGTAATGACACTGGCTCTGTATATCCTACAGTCTAGAACATAGCAGTGAAAGCCTTACTATTTGGCGGCAGAAATAGGTAATAAGGTTGTAACCTACTCAGACTGTTTTTTTGCGTAGGAACGGTGTACAATTACCTTAGAATCACAAGTACTAGTTTTTATGAATTCTTTATAATATAAACATGACTCTTCAGCTCTTTTAATAAAAAGAAAAAATATTGCATTTATATCTAATGGCAGTTGATGTAAATTTTTACATAATACTTTTCTCTTCAAAACCTTACAATTCCTCTTATTTATTCCGTTTTGTGAGCGTACAAAATTTTAACTATAAATCTAGCCACCCATTGAGTCATCGTAACGAGTTCACTTCATTGAACTCGGGAACTGTAAAATTTGGTGCCATTGTTAAGAAATTTTCTTGATTTTCAATTCGGAGCTATAAATACAATATCGAATTTACAAAAATAAATGTATAATTATGGTATAATGTAAAAATTGCTAAATTCAAGAAATTATTTTAAAAAGATGTCTAAAAATGAGATATAATACAAAGCGAGTTTGTGCCACTCAATGGTTAGAAATGTTTTCAAATAGATGATACTAGTGCATAAATCAGAAAAATAATTAAAAAGGTAAACTAATTACTACTTAAATTGATAATGGTGACATCTTTCGAAAATCGTAAAATTAACAATGCTTTTTATCTATAAATAAACCGATGAAAGTTACAATTTGTACAAAACTCTATTATCCTTATAATTCAAATAAAAAGATAAATCATTATCTTTTTTTTTGAATTATAAGGATCTGTAATAAATCATTTTCTGTTACAGTTATATGCTTGCGGTAATAATAATAAAACCTGCGATTGGCAACCCGCCTACAATGTTTAGCATTGGACCCTTGATAGGCTGTAATAAACTTATAAAAACATGTTTTGATACGTAATATAACTATATTTATAAAAATAATTACACAGAGTTATTTTTCATAGAGTAGCAAAATTTTATATCTGAGCTCAAATACATAACTAATGATATACTATTATTGCAGTTATTGAAAATACAAGTAAATAAGACTCCTATTTTTATTCGAAACTTTTCTACATTGAATGTGATTTATGGGCAAAAACGTTTTTGGCTACCAATCGACATTTACCATGGTGTGTGTGCGCAGTTAAATTTTTTAAAATAATGCATTACCACGCATATTGAATTTGAAAGATAAAAAAGACAGTGTTTGAGATTCTTTAACTAATTTTTCATTACCATTTCTCTATATTACTTATTCTGAACCTCCTTGTAAACAATCCTGTATTAACATTTTTTTTTACAACAACTAAAATACATACTAATCAAAGTTCATAAATACACAACACAAACCCATATAAGATTTTTCTGCACGCTGCAGTTCGCCGTCTTTCCAGCGCAAACATTTTAATATTATTTAGAGTAAGAAGGTAGTTCGCTCATTTCTATACAAATAACTTGAGGATGAGTTGTAGTGGCTATTTAGTTAGAGTATACTACTCTAACTAAATAACAACGGGGTGTTTGGAGAAAATATTATTTTATATTTTTGGAATATACATATGGTAATTATATTACATATAATAAGTATGTAATAACATACAATAATAAAATAAATTATTATGTCTGTTGTGGCTTTGGAACAGTCCCGATATAACATCCTTTTCCTAAGTGTTTCCTATCCTCCCGCCTCCCCCGTATACGCTCTGCTCAGAATGGTGCGCCACCTATTCGTCGAGAAAATAAGAAGCAGGATGGCCGCGCACGCATAAAACGTGTTCGTTACCGCTCGTTTAAAAATAACCCATAAATAAGTTGTAAGACTATCGTGCAATTGCTCGTGTCCATATACATTCGAAGTGCAGTGTGGTATCTGTGTATACACGAGAACTTCAGCCTAAATATACAGACTTCACCATAACCACGATGAGTGCTCCAGTCTTGTGAGTATCCTTACTTTATCTACCCAGTTCTAAAGCTATTTTCGTTTACTTCCCGGTTGGGATCATCGGGTTAGCCAGCCCTTGGTCTGGTTGTTCTCTGGTTCCCAAAACCACCCACGAAACACATTGCGAAACATTCAAGCCGTAACATAATTTCTGGTCCATACGATCCGGGTACCTATGGATTTCTATTTTTATACAGTCCGCTCCTCATAAAGATAATATCAAGTTCAATTTCTAAGGAAAACTTTGATATTTAATCTAGTTTTCTTATAATTGAAAGTAACTAATTCATTTCAATTATAATCCTGCTAGACTTGAATGCTCGGGAAGTGTTTCGTAATGCTCAGACTTTGCAGACTTATCTTATTTGGTTGCGTTATAATTGCTAAGTTTATTTCGAATGTGCATTGATAGTCTTACGCTTTGAAAATTATTATAATTTGAGGGTATTTTATAATTATTGTTAGAAAAAATTACTAAATCAGTTTATGGAAATGATCAATTTGGTCTTAGAATGATAGCACTTAAGTATGAATGCTTGTATATCTAGGAATGTTGGGTCGTTTGTTAATTGTTATCTAATTCAAATGGTTAAAAAACGTTAACATTAAATTCAGTATTTGAATTTTAATTTAGTTTGGAGAAACTTAAATATTGTTTTAAATATCTGTCGTTAATAATTATACTTAGCATTCATATTTGATTTTTCGCTGTTATTTTATAATCATGTCGCAAGAAGAAATGAAACTTAAACTTTAGTACCCGGTTGACCGAGCTTTGCTCGGTATTTTTCGCTCGATTTTTTTAATTCGTGTGTTTTGGAAATTATATTTAGATACAAATTACATACTGATGAATTATAAATAATATTTTTTGATCTTAGCGACATAACAGAAAAAACTGAACTGGTTATTTGAATAAAAAATCATGAGTGCAATTATTTTTATTTAAATTTTCGTGTTTTTAAAAAATACTAAAAAAAGGGCTCGAAAAAAATATATTTTCTCAAAAAAGAAAGAAACTTGAAAAAAAAAAATAAAAAAGTCGGTCGGTCGGTCTGGGCTCGAACCGGGGTTTTACGATTTTGTGACCGCCCATTATACCAATAAGCTATTTATAATCATTACCAAACTGTCAAAATTTACCTTCTTATTCTAACTATATTGTAGCAGTTTTTAATTGCCTAAAAACACGGACAAAAAGACATTTTCTAAAAATAAATCTTAGCTAGATCGATTTATTATCCCCGAAACTCCCTGGACACTAAATTTTATGAAAATCGTTGGAGCCGTTTCCGAGATCCCGATTATATATATATATATACATATATACAAGAATTGCTCGTTTAATAGTATAGGATACGTCACAGCGAGAGTATGTTTTTCGTTCTATTCAAACTCTTTTCGATTTATCCACTCAAATACGGGAAGACTCCAGTTCTTCTAAAGTTAGCCAATTTAAATCTAGATTTCTTAAAATTGAGAACATTCGTGATGAATATGTGTTGCTTACGGAAAAAATTCGTTAAAACTGGCACTGTTTCCTAAAGAAAAAATAGATATGCAAGCGTTGTCTGCATTTGATGATATGTACTATGAAGTTCTAAGTTTTGCCGCGGAGATGTCCCTACCGGAGCGCAAACGAGGCAGCAGCCCAACGTCCGCTGACGTTAACTACACCTTTACGCCTGACGCGGAAAAGGTACAAGCTAGACTGCCACAAATTGAGCTTCTGAAGTTCGACTGAAAAATTGAGAATTGGCAAACATTTTACGACACTTTCGTAACGTTAATTCGTAATAATAAATCAATCGCGACTATTACTAAATTTCACTATCTCATTTCTTGTTTATCGGGATCCGCTTTAGGGATCGCAAAGAAGGTAAAATTAACTTCCTATAATTATGAGCTTGTATTCAATGAACTTATTAAGCGTTATCAAAATAAGCGCATTTTAGCAGTGGCGTATTTAGATCAAATAAATAAATATCCTCATTTAAAAACTCCTAATTTCAATGATTTACAAACATATACTAATATTCTTTGTGAGTCAGTCAATGCCCTTAAGGCCTTAGAGCTAGATGACTTAGGCGATTTTATTTTATTTAACGCAGCGTTTCGCGCACTGGACTCCGCTACGCGCCACCGCTGCGAATCTGAAAATAAATCGGAAATTCCTTCTTTTCAAAGTCTTATGCAGTTTTTTCAAAACTATGTAAAAGTTTTAGAAATAAATGCTAGTGTTGACATTAGGGCGCGATCTTCTCAATTTTTAGGCGGTAAACAGATCAAGAATGTTTCACCGCGGGCACCGAACCTGAAACGTTCCGTGCTCACTACTCAGTCTAAGCCTACTAGTTCGAAGCAGCTGGCTTCACTAGAGTGCTATTATTGTGGCGCAACACACAGTATCTATAAGTGCCCCACTTTTCAATCTTTGGACACCAGTGCTAGAATAAATATTGTCAAACAAAATAATTTATGCATTAACTGTTTACGAAAACATTCTCTTGATAAATGCGTCTCAAAAATGAGATGTTTTATCTGTAGTGGTAATCATCACACTCTGGTACACGTCGACAACCAAGTTCGATCACCGACCGCGGTGACCACCGGTTCGAGTAGTGCCCACACTAACACGAGTGCGTTCGTGGGAGAGGCTCGTAGCCGGTGCGTGGTGCTGCTCGGGACGTGCATGGTGAGTGTGCAGGACTCTAGTGGCACGTTCCATAAAGTTAGAGCGCTCATCGATAGCGGCGCTCAGGACTGCTTCATCACCATGAAATGCGCAAAGAGACTTGGTTTTCAATTACGTCGATGCACCACAACTCTGGCTGGACTTGGACAACAGTCTGTGTGTCAAGTCAAGGGAGTGACTCAATGCTCTATACGCCCGTGTGATTCGAATGACCCACAATTTGATATTAATCCTATAGTCATCGATAGCATTACTTCTAAAATGCCAACCACTGATATTCCTCTAGCAGTTCGAGACTGTTATAAACACTTAGAATTAGCGGACCGTGACTTTGACAAACCGTCTGATGTTGATTTATTGCTAGGTGCTGAAGTATTTCATCACATCTATGACGGCCGTGTCATTCAACCAGAGCCCGGCTACCCTGCTGCTTTACATAGCGTCTTTGGGTGGGTTCTCTCAGGACCCACCAATGTGGAGAGTCCGGTAAAATTGGTTGGCACTTCGTTAATTACTTCAACCTATTCATTGGAGAAGATGATGAAACGATTTTGGGAAGTCGAGGAACCGCCTCATCAACATATACCTGCTCCAGAAGATGAGGAGGTCGAACGCCTGTATTCCACTCAAACTTATAGGGAATCGGACGGTCGATATGTAGTCCCTATCTTATTGACGCAGTCGTCTGTCAATATGGGAGGCTCATATAATAGTTCTTTGTCGCAGTTTATAAATCTTGAGAAAAAACTTTGCCGACAACCAGATCTTAATTCACTTTATAACGATTTTATGCGTGATTATGAGCAGCTTAATCATATGCAATCAGTGGGAAAGGATATTACCCCTGTTAAATATTTCATTCCTCACCATTGTGTGATTCGCCCAGAAAGCATAACGACCAAACTTCGCGTTGTATTCAATGCGAGTCACAAGACGACTAATGGACTATCTTTAAATGATATTGTTTACACTGGACCAAAGTTACAGGCTGATTTGGTTGACATTATTACTGGATTTCGGGTCCATAATATAGTTTTTACATGTGACATATCTAAGATGTACAGGCAAATCTTGATAAGGCCTGAGGATCGAGTGTGGCAACACGTACTATGGCGTGAATCCCCTTCCTTGCCTGTTCAAGAATTTGAACTTCGTACGGTCACATACGGAGTCAAAAGCTCGCCGTACTTAGCGATACGAACATTACATCAGTTAGCTGCAGATCACGGTGATCAGTTTCCTCATGCAGCTGAAGCTCTTCGGCATCATACTTACATGGACGATATTACTACAGGTGCTTCCTCATTCGAAGCAGCCTCTCAGCTTAAAGAAGATTTAATCAATCTTCTTAATTGTGCTCAGCTAGATTTGCGTAAGTGGAGCAGTAACAGCCCTTTATTTCTTCGATCGTTACCCATGGAACATTGTCAGTGTCTGAAGACATTTTCTGATGATAGTTCAATAACGCTTAAGGTTTTAGGAGTTCAATGGGATCCTGCGGAAGACTATTTCACTTACTCCGTCTCTCCTGTGAATGTGGAGTTTACGAAACGTTCAATCCTGTCCCACGTAGCTCGTATTTATGATCCATTGGGTTGGCTTTCACCTTTTATTCTTTTAGCCAAACTACTTCTTCAAAACTTATGGCGTATTGGATTGTCTTGGGATGAAATCATGCCCGCCAATCTGTGTGACGATTGGGTTTCATTTGTGTCTGACTTGTCTAATATAAAATCGATAAAAATCCCTCGTAAAACCGTGATTGATTTAACAGCTACACACCAGCTGATTGGGTTTTGCGATAGATCAACCAAAGCATATGGGTGCTGTATCTATCTCCGATCAAGTATCGATGATCAAAACCAAGTTTCTCTTTTGATTTCTAAATCTAAAGTGTCTCCGATTAAGCCTCTAACAGTTAATCGTTTGGAGTTGTGCGGTGCGCTCTTGTTATCACGTACTCTCAAACACATGCAAACTTTACTTATTTCGAAAATAAATATATCTCATATTGTAGCCTACACTGATAGCTCAACTGTATTAGCTTGGATCCATACAGAGCCATACAAATTGAAACCTTTTGTTGCGCATCGAGTAGTTAAAATAACTGACGCAGTTGAACCTTCTACCTGGAGGCATGTCTCGACTCAGGACAATCCTGCTGACTTTCCTAGCCGAGGTCTCTCGTGTGCAGAATTGGTCAATTGTAAGCGATGGTGGTCAGGACCAGATTGGATGCTTAGTAGTCCAGATCACTGGCCAGCTCAAATTCGGTGTAAGCCCCAGGATGAGTTGCCAGAGTTGAGAACACGCACTCTGATTGCTCAATCTCGGGAATCTGATAAAGACATTATGAAGGTGTTATTAAATCGGTATTCATCCTTATCGCGACTACAGCGAATATTGGCATGGGTCTTTCGCTTCATTTCTAATTCGCGCAAAGAACCAAGCCAACGCGAGAAAGGTCACTTGACTACGAATGAGGTAAAGTGCTCTCTACTTAGCCTTATTAAATATGTCCAACGAGGCAGCTTCAATCAAGAGATGTCTAAATTAAAATTGCAGAAGCCTCTACCTAAATACTTACAAAAGTTGTCTCCGTTTATTGATAACATAGGACTCATGCGAGTGGGTGGACGACTTACCAATTTCAACTTACCTGAGCACACAAAACATCCATATTTGTTACCGAAACAATCTATTTTATCTCAATTAATTATTAGCTATTATCATAAACGGTACTTGCACTGTGGACCTCGCACGTTACAATCACTAATTATTCGCAAGTTCTGGATTTTAGGAATTAGAAATCTTATTCGTTCTGTTTTAACAAAGTGTGTGACTTGCTTTCGGGTTAAACCTATACCCTATCAGCCGTCTATGGGCAACCTGCCACCTTGTAGATCTCAACAAGGTTACTGTTTTCAACAGGTAGGGATTGATTTTGGCGGTCCTTTTCTTATAAAAGAAAACAGACGACGTAACGCCCGGGTCAGTAAGGCTTACATATGCTTGTTCATTTGTTTATCTGTAAAAGCAGTTCATTTAGAACTCGTATCTGAACTGTCTACATAAGCGTTTCTAGCCGCCCTAGACAGATTCGTGTCTCGACGTGGAATATGTCAACATATTGTGACAGATTGTGGCACTAACTTTGTAGGCGCTAAACGATATCTTGAGGAAATGGTTAAATTATTGATAGATAAAAAACAGGATATTTCTGATCAATTAACGTCTCGTGGAATCTCGTGGAAATTAAATCCACCTTCAGCACCTCACTTTGGAGGCATTTTTGAAAGTGGTATAAAATCTACTAAATATTATCTCAAGAGGGTCATAGGCTCACAAGTCCTGACGTTTGAAGAACTAACTACAGTTTTAACTAAAGTTGAAGCGATGCTGAACTCAAGACCGATTTGTCAGTTATCGTCTGATCCTGGCGAAGTTGATGTTCTCACGGCCGGTCATTTTATTATAGGACGTCCGTTAGTAGCTCTACCAGAACCGTCCGTTGAAGATATGAATCCTAGAACACGCTGGCAGTTACTTCAAAAGCTTTCTCAAAGTTTTTGGCGTATTTGGCAAAGTGATTATTTACATACGCTTCAACAAAAGGTTAAGTGGTTTACGGATGATCACAAACATCCTAATATTGGTCAACTCGTTTCAATCATTGAACCTAATCTATCACCTAACGAATGGCGCCTAGGTCGAGTAGTCCAAATCCACCCCGGAAAGGACAATATTATCCGGGTTGTGACCTTAACCTCTTCGCTCTGACAGCAGACCAAAAGAGGCCTACTTACAAGACCAGTAGTCAAAGTCTGCCCTCTTCCTATTGATTGAATCTTATTTTTATTGTTTTATTAAGCTAGATTGTAAGTTCTAATTTTAAAATTAAATTAACTAAGTTTGATTTTCCTTTGTAGTTTAGTTAAGGTTATCAATGCACAACTTAGCTCAGATATCTATTTAGTTTATATTAATTTATATTCTATGAGCAACTGGGGACCTGGAGAGCTGCCGGGTCAATGGTTGTCTTGTGAAATCCCTAGGTGATTTCAGGTGGGAGGGAATATTGTGGCTTCGAAACAGTCCCGATATAACATCCTTTTCCTAAGTGTTTCCTATCCTCCCGCCTCCTCCGTATACGCTCTGCTCAGAATGGTGCGCCACCTATTCGTCGAGAAAATAAGAAGCAAGATGGCCGCGCACGCATAAAACGTGTTCGTTACCGCTCGTTTAAAAATAACCCATAAATAAGTTGTAAGACTATCGTGCAATTGCTCTTGTCCATATACATTCGAAGTGCAGTGTGGTATCTGTGTATACACGAGAACTTCAGCCTAAATATACAGACTTCACCATAACCACGATGAGTGCTCCAGTCTTGTGAGTATCCTTACCTTATCTACCCAGTTCTAAAGCTATTTTCGTTTACTTCCCGGTTGGGATCATCGGGTTAGTCAGCCCTTGGTCTGGTTGTTCTCTGGTTCCCAAAACCACCCACGAAACACATTGCGAAACATTCAAGCCGTAACAATGTCAAATAAAAGAAAACATACATGAATATATACATATGTTTATGATATAAGTAAATACTTTTATATGACAACCGCTTATAAAACGAAATCAATAAACGATAGATGTGGTTATTGTATTGGTTAATGGAAATGAGAAATTAAACTCAATTTTTATATTTCCTATAAGGAAAAATACCTAACATGTATATTATATCACTAAAAGAAATTTGATTCAGGAAAACTACGAGTATATTTTACTAAACCTAAAAATCATTTACCGTTTCCTGTCTTCATAAAATAAATTATCAAATATTGGTTTTAAAAATAATCCGAGGTACATAATCTTTAAGCCGTATCTACGACTAATGACACCCGTGAGTGATATTATTTAGATTACCCTTAAACTTATCTCAGATTAGAGGTCCCATGATAGAACGTAACTCAGAGCCGTTAAGATACGGTTAAACAAAATTTGTTTGCTTATAAATATAACATTACTTATAAAATGTCGATATATGTGATTATTTCACACCTTAAAAAACTATATTTTGCTGATAGATTTGTTTTCCAATCCAGCGTTTTATTTTTGCATGTGTGGCTACTATTCCAACTAAAGGGAATCGGTTATGTAGTAAAAGATCGTAAAGCACACTTACTTAGCTAGACAAAACTAGACTTGGCTAAATTTTTGCCTGGAGGAAATCTACAGCAAGCAAAATGATTAGTTAGATCGTGTTCTATTTTCCAGTTAACCCGCTGAAAATCTAGTTGTTCCATGGTGAATGGTGGATTTAAGTTATGTTATTCTTGCAGACACTCTTCATTGAGTATGCAGTATAATACCAAAATTCTAGATAATAGCCTTTGCTTGATACTGGCAAGATTGACATTAATAATGCTCGTATATATCCTCTTCTATAAAAAAAATTGAATTTTAAATTTTCAATTCAGCGATTCCACGTGAAATCTTACCGAGTATTAATATTTCGGGAGCGTGCACATACATAATGATAATTTAAGTTTACTAATTTTATCAACAATATCTGGCTGGTTTCACAGCAACGTTGACTTTACTGAAAACATAAATTAATTAAAAAATATTAAGTTTAAAAAGAATTAAGGTCCAAACAAAATAATTATTTATTAATACAATTGTTTTGAAAACCTAGTTTTAATACATGATTCCAAAAAATTTTGGAAATATCTGCTTATATAATAAATGATAATATAACTTATATAATACTCAGACAACATACACTAGATTGGTAGGTCACTTAAAAGTCCGGATAATAATATAACGTAGACCACTCAAAGTCTTGCGAAATAAAAGTTCTGGGGTAAAAAACTTTAATGTTATATTTTAAGGAACTCCACGCCTACACACGTTTTTATACGTGGTGATGCAATTATATTAGTAGTATAGTTGTAGCACGAATGGGTCGGCTCGACCGGGGAAGGACCACGCTCTCACAGAATACCAGCGTGAAATAGTAGCTTAATGCTGCTGTATTTCGTATGGTGAGTGTAGAGAACCGGAGACCCTTTTTACTGGAAATGAGGCATTCCATCTCAGTCCTCACGGGTGACAACGCATCTGCATTTTGATTTGTAATGGAAGATAGAAATTAGATGTCTATGGGCCGCAGCAACCACTTACCATCAGGTGGACTGTGTGCTCGTTTGTCACCCTATTCTATAAAAAAAAAACACCGAGTCGAGTAGAGCTGTCTATGGCGGACTGGATAGTCCGCCATAGACAGCTCTACTCGGCCTGCTTGAAAGCCGCTAAGATATATTCCAGCTATGTGAACTATATATTATTCAGCTGACTTTTAATTTTATAGAATAGAAGGAAGTAATACGTTGTCAAATCAAGTTAAGAATAGTGAGATCTAAAAGCTTAACCACACCGGTGTGCTGTGTGAGAAGACACTTGTTTTGGGCGCTTTGGCCCGCGGAGCCACAATCATAGTCACTCGATTGATGCTGTGAACATTACTGGCGAGAATTCAGCATTTATGCTACCTTTATTTCTTAAAGGTGCGGGATACCCGACAATATGAAATTTATATATTAATTCCCTTTAATTCCTCTTGTAGGTGTTTGCTCAATTTGAAGCAGCCAAAACGTTGACTGGCGCTTAGTTTCATTTTTATAAATCTAAGATACATCTATTAAAATATCGTAAAATGTTTAAGACGAGCCTGAATCATATTTAGTAATTATGTAACGATACTATACCCCGTGAGCCTACTTCTCAGGATCGGTGAAGTTATGTTACATGAACATTACCCTCCGTATGCGCAAGTGTTCATGCAAGTTCTCGAGAACGCTTCCCTATCCAATCAAATAATATTTATAGGTCCGCTCGGGTTGATACCATCCTGTTTTTTATAGCTGCCGTCAATCAGCTGTGTTGTTTTGTTTTGGTGATGTGTACAGAAAGACTGTACAATTACAGGCTGTGAGGCATTCCATGTTAATCCTCAGAAGTGACAAAGCAATTTTAGTTTTTTTTTGTTTGAAATTGATTACAGGTATCCATGTCCTACTGTAATCGTTTAACATATAGACTGGGATACAGTAAGTTCGTTTGTTATTTCAATTATATACAAAAAAATACACTGCTATGTTTCCTTTTGTAACAGCTCAAAAAGGGCTACCAGCTATTTCCAGATCTCACAATATTAGTCGTGTTATCTCTCAATATTTGATAGCATTGAAATTTATTAAATTCACAGTATACTATTGCATTAGAACCTTTATTCAAAAACGTCATTTAATGTATATCAATATAGTATATTTGATTTAAAAGAGGTCTTCCTTTGAGAATATTCTCGTCGCAGATCCATTTTTAATACTCGTAAAACACGATAATTCTATTTTGCTCGTAAAAAATGTAAAGAAATATTTGTAATTGGAAAATTCGTTTTTTACATATACATGATCGTATTTTCAAAATAAATTTAAAACTGGCCAGTAACTTAGATAAAATAAATCATTTCAAGAATTTCTGTTTGACTTGTCGTGTTCGGAGCAAAAAAGTAAATTAATTTTAAATCAATCACTTGAAGCGCACTGGCGCTATATGGAGGAGCCTTAAAATATGGTTAAGTTTAAAAATTAAATAAAGGCTATAAGGATAGATAATTTATACACTCTTTGATAATATAGATGTCGTATTAAAAAAGAATGGACTATTCCGACTAATACATAGCAGCAATCTCAGAAAAAAGCACGTATAGTAAGTTGCTATTGCACTCTACATTACAGATTTTATTGTCAAGTTTTGGATATACGGTAATCATGTTTAAAAACTATACGCATAGTAGCATGACGGTCAGATCCTATTCAAAGCTGTGAAAAAAAGATGAATGATAAGTTTACAAAATTAATTACCTTTACTGCTACATGCATTGAAATTCCTGTTAAACCTATCAGATTTTAATTAACATAACTTAAACATAAACACTCACGCCTGTCACCCGGAGGGGCAGGCAGAGACTACAGATTTCAATTTGGTACGATACTAACACACCTCTTTCGCCTCCTCAACATCTATATATCTACGCATAAATGCTCGTCGATTAAGGGTATAACTAATTTGGCCCATCCATATCCATACTAATCCATACTAATATTATAAATGCGAAAGTGTGAGTTTGTTTGTTTGTTTGTCCTTCTTTCACGTCGCAACAGAGCGTCGGCATGGCATGATTTTTGTATGGGGATAGTTCGGTGGCTGTAGAGTGACATAAGTTACTTTTTTCCGCGGAAAAACATCTCATTCCCGTGGGAAAATAGAATATGTTGCATAAGTTTGTCTTTCTTTCGCGTCGCAACAGAGCGTTGGCATGGCATGAATTTTGGTACGAGGATAGTTCGGTGGCTGTAGAGTGACATAGGCTACTTTTTTCCGCGGAACAACATCTCATTCCCGTGGGAAAATCGAATATGTTGCACAAGTTTGTCCTTCTTTCACGTCGCAACAGAGCGTTGGCATGGCATAATTTTTTGTATGGGAATATTTCGGTGGCTGTAGAGTGACATAGGCTACTTTTTTCAGCGGAAAAACATTATTCCTATGGGAAAATCGAATATGTTGCAAAATTAAATTCAGCTAGGTGGCGCCACCGTGATTCTACAAGACGGACGACGGTACGATGGACGAACACAGAAGGTCAGAATATCTGGATTATTATGTCTTTTTACCAAAATTAAGATAAAAAATAAGTAAGGATCAGAAATACTATCACTACCTGTCACGCTTTCACCCTTAACTATTACTTAACTGTGGTAGAAACAGTTCTTAGTAAGCCTTATTAATAAGCCTTAGCAATATTTATTAAACGGAAATGAATACAGTTCTTATATGTGGTTATGAATGAATCGGTATTACAATAAGAAAAATTGTGAATAATTATTAGAAAAATATTTTTGAGAGTTCTTATAAACTAACGTATACATAGTTTAAATTGATTCCGCTAGATATCGTTACTAGGTTCTTAAAACGCGGTAACGAAATGTTTCCTGACATGTACTTAACTCCCGCCGTTGAGCCGCGCGTCAACTTATAGTGCATACGGTACCTATACGCTTAAATTGTTTCTATGTAGTAGCTTATTCCACTATCTGCTTTCGATTTCGGTTGTTTGTTATATGCTTTGTGATTTGGTTAAGGTTGAATGGATTTATATTGGCTTTAATTTTTGGATTTGTGTATTTTCTTGGATCGGTTTTGTTGATTTGGTTGGTTTTGTTGATTTCTTTATGCATATTTAGACTCTGGCTTTGATTTTGGATTTTGTTTATTTAAAATCGTGAATTGGTTTTCGTTGTTTTAGGTTGTTTAACAATATTTCAATGGAATATTAATAGTAAAGATAGTGTGTACGGTACCTATACACATACTTCTTTTTCGTTGGTTATATTTATATTGACTACTGCTTTAAGAGCTAATGAAACACCTTCTCAAAGTAGTAAAGGCGTCTTGAACAGGCAGAGCGTCAAGCTATTTTAAGAGCTACTGAAACACCTGATCAAAGTCAGCAAAGGCGTCTTGAACAGGCAGAGCGTCAATCTACTTTAAGAGCTACTGAAACACCTGCTCAAAGTCAGCAAAGGCTATTCGAACAAGCGGAACGTCAGGCCGCCTTAAGAGCCGCGGAAACAGCTGATGTAACTAAACACAGACTTATTGAGCAAGCTGAACATCAATCTACTATAAAGGCATCTAAAACACCAGAACAGACACAGGCGCGAATAGATGAAAATGCACAGCTCCAGGCTGAACGTCGACAAAATTTTCAAAGAAAAATTGATCGGTTTTTAATGACACAGCATTCAATTATGATCCGTTGATGGATTATAAAAATCACAGGTTATTTGTTATCGGAATGATGGACAAGGCGTGTCGATTTTGCAGTGCTTTATAATGGAAAGATGAGACCGCAGGCATGTGCTGTTCCAATGGCAAAATGTCTCTTTCGTTACTTGGGGAACCAGACGAACATTTGAAAACTCTCTTTTTATATGATGCTAATGAGTCACTGCGCTTTTTAAACAGGATCCGGAAATATAACTCATGCTTTCAAATGACGTCCTTCGGAGTTGACCGGGAAATAATAATGCCGGGTTTTTGCCTACATTTACGGAGCAAAGGGCAAATTTATCATAGAATACGTTCACTTTTTCCAGCTAAAAACGAACAGCATACATTTTTACAAGTATATTTTATGGGTGACGAAGAAATTGAGGTAGACCGTCGCTGCCAATTTATCCACGGAGTTGAGAGAGACACAGTGTTCAAAATTCAATGATTCTTGCATGAACGTAACATTTTAGTCAAAACATTTAAAACTGCTTTAGAAAACCTACCTGAAGAGGATTATAAAGTCGTTATTCACGCAGATCGGACCCCTTGAGGAGAGCATGAAAGGCGCTACAATGCACCTTTGATTAACGAAATAGCAGCCGTAATTAGTGGTAATCAATTTTCTTCACGAGACATTGTCTTGCGAGCATGTGATGATACATTGCAACGGGTAGCCGATACACACAAGTTTTATGACGCTCTGCAATACCCATTGTTTTATTGCAAAGGACAAGAGGGTTATCATTTTCAAATTCCACTCATTAACCCGGTCACAAAGGCCTACTCCGAACAAAAAAGTATCATGTATGGATTTTTATGCGTATCGTATGATGTTGCGAGAAAATGATTTTAACCTCTTAGCCCGGTGTAGACAATTATTTCATCAAGTTTTGGTAGACATGTATGTGAAGGTAGAAAGTGAACGGCTCAGTTATATATCTTTAAATTAAAAAAAGCTGCGCGTTGAGAATTGTATACATTTACAATATGCAGTTTCTAGCGACGCCAATGTAAACCCCAGAGATTTAGGTAAAATGGTAATTCTGCCCTCATCATTCGTTATCAGTCCCCGCTACCTACATGAGTACACACAAGACGCATTCGCCTATGTACGAACTTACGGAAGACCTGATCTTTTTGTTACTTTTACTTGCAATCCCACATGGAAAGAAATAACCGAGGAGCTAATGCCGGGCCAAAAAAGTACTGAGAGACACGATTTAGTTACTAGAATTTTTAGATTAAAAGTACAAAATTAATGTATGTAATTAATAAGGGAAAATTAAAAAGAGAGGTACAGAGATTCATGTATTCAATTGAATGGCAAATAAGAGGATTACCGCATGTCCACATTCTAATATGGCTTAAAGAGAAGTTGCGGCCCAGCCAAATAGACGACATAATAAGCGCCGAGATTCCCGATCCTGAGCAAGATAAAGAATTGTATGATACCATCGTCCGAAATATGATTCACGGTCCATGTGGAGCACGAAATTCAATATCGCCATGTATGAAAGAAGGAAAATGTACAAAGAAATTTCCTAAACAGCTATTAAAAAAACAGTGCACAATGACAATGGCTACAATTATAATAAATATAATATAATAAATTAGCCCAGTGTAAAGTCATCAGATGCCCTTGCTCGTGTGTATACCGTCCATGTAACTAATTTTGAATGTTTCTGTTTACGATTGTCCTACAGGATATAAAGACCTTAAAACTGTCAAAGGTCAGGAATGCGCAACTTACAGAGAAGCATGCGAAGCTCTTCATCTTTTAGAAAACGATAATCACTGGGATGAAACCATGGAGGAAGCTGTGCAGTGCAAGTCAAATCTTTATGCAACTCTCATATCATTTTGCGGGCTATCTAATGCACATGAATTGTGACATAAATATAAAGAGTACATGGCGGAAGATATTTTGCGAAGGTTACAGTAGACACATGCGAACATAACATACAATGAACACATTTATAATGAAGCACTTGGAAAATTTGGAGATAAAGTAATGGCAATGGTAGGCAAAAAATTAAGCGACTTTGGAATAATAAGCCCTCAGCAAACAACCGAAAATAAACTAAGTGATGAAATAATACGTGAAACAAACTACGATATACCAGCTTTGCAGCAGCAAGTAGCCGAATTCGTACTCCGCTTCCTTCCCGAACAAAAACGAGTTTTTACAAAGTATTAGGACAAATTGAATCTGGAAATGGTGCACTTTTTTTTCAGATGCCCCTGGAGGAACTGGGAAGACATTTTTGTTAAATTTATTATAAGCGCAAGTACAGAAAGACAAAAACATTGCTGTGGCCGTGGCTTACTCCGGTATAGCCGCCACGCTGCTAAGCGGGGGCCGCACTGCACATTCTGTTTTAAAACTCCCTCTAAATCTAGCCCAGGAAGAATCGCCGATCTGCAACTTTAGCGAAAATAGTACACGAGGTATAATGCTACGACAATGCAAGCTTTTAGTGTGGGACGAAAGTACAATGTCGCATAAAAACGCTGTAGAATCACTAAATCGGACGCTCCAGGATTTGCGCAGCAATACCGATGTAATGGGAGGAATGGCGGTTTTACTGGCCGGTGACTTTCGCCAAATTTTACCTGTCATTCAAAAGGGCACACCTGCAGATGAAATTAAAGCATACCTCAAGTCGTCTATTTTATGGAACAAGGTGACATAATTCAGTTTAACTACGTATATGAGAGTGCATTTGTATAATGATATCAATGCTGGAAACCATGCTGGCACACTATTAAAAATTGGCGATGTGCGGTTGGAAAAGGATGCTGAGGGCTGCGTTAAATTGACGAGAGGTTTTTGTAATTTAGTATAGAATCATTCCGAATTAATTGCGAGCGTTTATTCAGATTTGACGAACAACATGCATGAAGACCAATTGTTATGTGAAAGGGCGATTCTTGCACCAAAAGTGAGAGCGTTTACAAAATGAATTCAGATATATTAAGCAAAATAGCAGGAGAAATAACAGAGTATTTGTCAGTAGACACAGTTATGGACACAGAACAGAGCACTTCATATCCCGTAGAGTTTCTAAATTCTCTAGAATTTTCAGGTATGCCCTCACGTAAGCTTCAATTAAAATTAGGCGTACCAGTCATGCTAATGCGAAATTTAGATGCTCCTCGGTGTTGGTCGGTGGAACAGGACACGGCTGCGTGTGACACATCTTGGACGGAACATAATCGGTGCTACAATTTTGACAGGCGTAGGAAAAGGTGAAAATGTTATTATACCACGGATCCCCATAATTCTCACAGATCTTTCTTTTCAATTCAAAAGGTTGCAGTTCCATATTAAGCTCAGTTTTGCAATGACAATTAATAGAACTTAACTTAGAAAAACCGTGTTTCTCTCATGGTCAGCTGTATGTAGCATGTTCGCGTGTGTCAAATGCCCAGAATCTGCACATTCTTTCCCCGAATGGAAAAACATATAACATTGTGTACAGTAGCGTCTTAAAAGAGTGTTCTGTTAGTTTTTTTTTTGTTTCAAAATTCCCAAAATCAATTAATCAGAATTCCCACAGATCTTCCCTTTCAATTCAAAATTTCCTGTTTAGCTCAGTTTCTTTTCAATTCCAAATGCTGAACCTCTGACGGACCTATTAAGCTCAGTTTACTTTCAACTCAAAAGGCTGCATCTCTGACGCATCTTTTATTTGGCTCAATTTCCTTTCAATTCAGAAAACTGCATCTCTGACGAATCAATTTAGCTCAGTTTCTTTTCAAAAGTCTGCATCCCTGATGGATAATTATGCTCAGTTTCCTTTAATTAAAAAATATCCCATTTTTATTTGGAATAAACAGGCTATTTTCATGTTTTCCTATACGCTGCGTTTCAAAACATTTAAATAGGCTGACGAATCAATTTTGCTCAGTTTCCTTTTAATGGCTGCATCTCTGACAAATCTATAAAACTCAGTTTTCTTTCAATTCAAAAAGCAATGGATAGTTCATTTCCCAGTGACCATGCGGGCGAAACCACAGGTTACAGCTAATTTTCAATATATTGCCAATTTGATCGATAAACGTTCGCCTAGGATGTCCTTTCCGACTCTGCTGTTCACTTCTGCAACATAAATTTGCTCGTCGGTATTTATTCTTTATACATGACGAAACTACCGAAGGATTCCTTTCTTAATCTGTCACTTAGATTCAGCCCTAATATACTACTTAGCAACCGCATTTCTAACGCGTTAATTTTTTTCTCGTACTACTTCTGCCACAGCCAACTTTCACTACAATATGTTAAAGCACGGACTAACACAGCATTTTGCATTGCCATACGTGACTTATTTGATACATACTGACTTTCCACAATAGAGTGTAGAGCCCTATTTACCTTATTCCCTGCTTTCACTCGTCGTTCTACATCCTTGACTTATCTCCCATAACTGCTAAATACGCATTCCAAATATACAAACTCATTTACTTGCTCGATCAACTCTCCTTCTACTCTTATTTCACGTATCGTTTACTTTCTTCTCTTTCAAAAATCGTTACTTTCATCTTACTTGCGTTTACTTTTATACCCCTTTCTTTTAATGGCCTATTCATTAATGTAACCATCGTTTGCAACTTGGCCGCCGACGACGCAAATATAAGTACAAAAGACATAATGATTTCTTATATTTACGCGAACACTACACATGATTAAAACTACTTTTACGGATTTTATCGCGTTTATTTTTACTTCTTATTTTTAATTCCCGACGTTTCGGGCGCTTTGCAGCCCATCCCATTCCCATTCCATTCCATTTCCCATGGTCACGGGGGACATGGGTGCTGGAAAGCGCCCGAAACGTCGGGAATTAAAAATAAGAAGTAAAATTAAACGCGATAAAATCCGTAAAAGTAGTTTTAATCACACAAAAGACATTTTACCGTACCTACTCATTCTTAATCCACATTCTTCAACTTTATATTTTTACAAACAACGGTCCACAAAAGGTTTGAACAGTCTCGGGAAAGCCACACATCACTTTCTGACATCTTTATGGATGCCAAACGAGTCCGAGTAGGCTATGGGGCCTACTCCTAACACAAACACTAGAATCCCTATAAAGAGAAAGTCTCTTGCTTGTATCAACCCAGAAATCAACCCAAATGAGTTCAGTATTTGCCATAATATTGTTACGAGCTTGAGGTTCGTGACAATAAAAATTGCCGATAAAATTACCTAAATTAACACTTTAATTTACTTTACACAAATTAAAGTTAAAACACTAATAATTAAACACACTAATTCACTTAATTCCGCTCCGAAGCGTCGCTTGTGTCGCTGAGTTCAACTCTGTCTCGATCGTATCTTGCGCCACCTATTTATTTAAATTAGCAAAATATCCGGAATGTTCAAGTAAACACGCGTAAGGTACCGAGAGTTCGAGTATAGATTTTCTAGAAACTTAGTTCTTCGGGTGGCGCTGTTGGTCGAAAGATTTGTGATGTCGTAAACTGCAACGCTCCCCTCGCTCTCGTTCCTGACACTAGATGGCGCTAGTTGTGTCGTCGACTGGAGTGCGTAACACTGCCCCCTCCTAAGAAATGCTCGTCCCGAGCATTATTGGTCCCATAATAACGCGCCAAGCGATCCACATGGACGATCTTAGGAGTCCCTCTTGCGCCTTTCTGTATCCGGTAGGTTACATCGTTGATCCTGGTCACAATCCGGTACGGGCCGTCCCATTTAGCTTGAAGCTTAGGAGATTTCCCTTTGCTGCGGACTGGATTGTGCAACCACACTTATGAACCTTCGTTGAACCCTTTATTGTTCATTTTGCGGTCGTACCGGGTTTTCATTTTCTCAGACATTTGCTGGCCCGATTGTCTGACGTGCTCATAAATGTCATTCATTTTGTTCCGCAAGTCATTTGCATAATCGGTTATACTGCGTGGGGCATCAGGTAGTATCCCGGCGATCAGGTCTGCAGGCAGCCGTAATTCTCTTCCAAAGTTTGCGAAAGCTGGTGTCACTGCTGTACTTTCGTGAACAGAACTTCGATATGACAACAAAAACTGTTGTATGTGCTTGTCCCAATCTCGTTGCCGATTGTCTACAACTTTTGCTAGGTACCTCTCCAATGTCTGATTAAATCGTTCCACCATTCCATCAGATTGCGGGTGATAAGAAGTCGTTCTTGTTTTATGAGTACCCATAACTCGGCAAGTTTCCTGGAATATTTGAGACTCAAAATTCCTTCCTTGATCGCTGTGAGTCTCTAAAGGTACTCCAAAACGACAGAAGACTTCATGAACTAGTTTATCTGCAACTGTTGAAGCTTCTTGATTTGGAATGGCGAAGACTTCTGGCCACTTAGTGAAGTAATCCATCACAACCATGAAATACTTGTTACCGCTTTCACTCTCCGGAAACGGCCCCGCCACGTCAATGGCTATTCTCTCCCATGGTGCACCCACATTGTACAGCTTCAATGCACCTCTACTACGAGTCTGAGGTCCCTTTACAGCCGCACAACTTGTACATTTGCGACACCAGTCCTCGACATCGTTTCGACAGTGGACCCAGTAAAACCGTTCTCGGATCTTCAGTAGAGTTCGTTTAACTCCCAGATGGCCCCCTGAACAATCATTATGGTACAGCTGTAGAACATCCGGTACTTTAGCTTTAGGGACAACCATTTGCAAATGACAGCTGTCTCCCCGAACGTTTTCCCATTTACGACAGAGAACTCCATCCTGAAGCAGCAAGCTGTCCCACTGGGCCCAATAGCTTTTAGTGGTCGAACTCATCGCTGAGACGTCACTCCACTTAGGCTTGGGTGCACTGGCCTTTATCCATTCCAGAATCGGCTTGATGTCCGGATCTTCCTGCTGTGCATGTAGTAAGCTGTCTGCTCGTTGCTGAGGTGGTCTGCCCTGAGCATCCTCACGGATACCACTTCCTTACTCTCTTGCCTAGTACAATGTTTGCAATCCTCAGGACAAGGTCTTCTTGACAATGCATCTGCGTTGCCATGAGATTTCCCGCTGCGATGTTCGATCTCAAAGTCGTATTCCTGCAGTAGTTCAATCCACCTCGCAACTTGTCCTTCTGGGTTTTTAAACTGCAACAGCCATTTTAGTGCAGCATGGTCAGTTCGTAAGTGAAACTTTCGTCCCAGAAGATATTTGCTAAAATGCTGCAACGACTTTACCACAGCGAGCAATTCGCGTCTTGTGACACAATAGTTCCTTTCCGGTTTTGACAACGACTTGCTGAAGTACGCTATCACGACCTCTTGGTCACCATTCCGTTGAGACAGCACACCGCCAAGTCCTATATCACTTGCGTCTGTGTCAACTATAAATTCTTTGCTAGCATCAGGGTATCCCAAAATAGGTGTTTTGCACAGACGGTCCTTGAGCTCCTGGAATGCGATATTACAACTTTCATCCCAGCAGAAATGTCGCTTCTCCTCGGTTAGCTTGTGCAGAGGTTTGGCTATATCTGCAAAGTTCTTCACGAATCGCCGGTAATAGGAGCACAAACCCAAAAATGCTCTAACCTGCGTCTTGTCTTTTGGAACCGGCCAATCCTTGACAGCGGCGATTTTCTCTGGATCTGTGCGGATACGTTCTTCCGATACTACAAACCCCAAAAAGTTAACTTGCCGTTGGAATAGTGAACATTTCTTCGGGCTCAACTTGAGGTTGGCACTCTGAATCTTCATAAGCACGCGTTTCAGGTTTTGAAGGTGTTCCTCAAACGTACGGCCCACGATGATGATGTCATCCAAGTAGACCAGACAGGCATCGCCAATTAGCCCGGTAAGTACAAGTTCCATCAGCCTTTCAAACGTTGCTGGAGCATTGCACAACCCAAATGGCATTACTTTGAATTGCCACAGACCCTTTCCCGTCGAGAACGCAGTTTTCTCCTTGTCCTTAGGGTCAATTTCAACTTGCCAGTAGCCACTTTTTAAATCCAGTGTACTAAACCAATTTACTGCTGTAAGCATGTCCAGCGTGTCATCAATTCTTGGCAAGGGATAGCTGTCCTTCTTTGTAACGTCGTTCAGACGGCGGTAATCAACACAGAACTGCATGCTGCCATCCTTCTTTTTCACCAGCACCACTGGTGAACACCATGGACTAGAGGAAGGTTCGATAACACCATCCCTCACCATTCCTTCAATCATGGTTTCCACTTCCTTTTCACGTGCTACCGGCAATCTTCTTGGCCGCTGACGGATAGGCAATTCTTCTCCTGTGTTTATTTTGTGTTGAACTAAGCCAGTCTTTCCTATGTCAGCATCGTTTGATCAGAATACATCGGCGTACTTGAGTAACAACTTCTTCGCCTTGACCAATTCGTTCGGGGAGAGAACACTGCGACAGTCTTCCAAAAGTGTGGTCACTCTCGTTTCTGCATCCTTGCTGGGAGTCCCACTCGATATATATTGGCACCGACGTAACCAATCCACTTCCTCACAAGTACCGTTAGTGTGCCTTTTTCTATAATCTGGTCCCGGTCGCAAAGGTTCAGCACACGCACTCCTGAGATGTCAGTGGTCCTGACCAAGGTTCGAGCTACTTTCCATGGAAGGTCATTGTTTACCCTTTCCACAAGTACACAACGGTGGGCTTGCCCAGCATTTCGAGGAAGACTAACCGGAACAATCGTTTCCGATCTCGGCGGAAGAACAATCTTCTTAATGCTGTACACGTTCCCTGGTAACGCACCTTCCATAAAAAGTTCCTCCTGTCCACATTTCAAAACACCTTGCTTAACGTCGATCTTACAACAATTATTCCTCATAAAGTCTAGGCCTAGGTTGCAGTCGTCCATTATATCAGCCACGATGACATTATGCAGGTAGATCACGTTGCCTAGCTTCAACTCCATCTCCTTCTCTCCACGGACGGGTATACGCTGACCGGTGGCTGTTACCAAGTTAATGCGTTCTCGGTTGTATACGGAGTCCCCAAGGAACTGACTTATAAGTTGGGAACTAACAACCGTACGAGAGGCTCCAGTGTCTATGGTCAGTTTACACGGCATTCCGTTGACCTCGCCCTTGATGATTAGACTGTTCCCATCATGAGTTTGTGAGATCGAGATCCTTGGGGCTCTTTTAACATCAGCCAGCACCCGCCCCGCAGTTCTGGCTCTTTACTTGTTTCCCTGCTGCTGCTGGGCGGTGCTGTTGGCCGCACTACCCTCCTGGGATCGTTCACCTTCTCTTTCTAGGGTTCGCTTAGGGCAGCTGGATCGAAGATGGCCCTTTTCCCCACAGCCATAGCACCTAGGGCTGTATCCTTTGTTGCGGTCGCGAACTGTAGCTGCTGCAACCTCCCTGACGCGATGGGAACGGTGATCCTGCCGCACGGCTTCCACTTCCAGTGCATGGGCCAAGGCGTCCTTAAGCGTCTCGTGGTGCCCGAGCCTCACAGCAGCTCTGACTTCCAGGTCGCGGATGCCGTCGATGAATGTCTGCACCAGGTTCCCTTCAATGAGCGCAGGTACAGACCGGTATGCTTTTCGCACCAGCTTCTCCACTTCTAGAGCCCACTGCTGCAGGTTTTCGTTGATGCGCTGCACACGATCTTTAAGCTGCGCACGAAAGACGTGTTCCAGGTGAGCATCGCCATATCTCGCCTCCAATGCCTCAAGGAGTTGCTCATAAGTCACTTCCTCACCAAGAGCTTCCAGAACTGTTAAGGCCTGGACGCGCAGGCCTAGTGTGAGAGCAGTCATGGCCTGACTTTTATTCCAGCCGTTCACCTTCATAACAGCCTCGAACTGGATTTTGTAGGCTGACCAGGAAGAGGTACCGTCGAACGGTGGCACCTTGAACCCACGTAGCGAAGGTGTTGTAGCTACTACGGGAGCTGTAGCTCCATCTCCAAGTTTGAGTTCGTCCAGTGATTTCTTCATGTCAGCCATTACGTTGTCAACCCGATAGTTTACTTGGTCGATTCGGGTTTCAGCTTTCTCGATTCGGTTTTCAGCTTTCGCGATTTGGGTTTCAGATTCCGACAGGCGGTTGTCATGCAAAGCAACCCTATCCTTCACCTCCTTTATCTCCTTCCCGAAGGTAGCGTGAAGGTCCTTCATGAGGAGCATCTGCTCTTCCAACCGACGGGCCTGTTCCTCTTGTCCGCCCCGCAGCTGCTCTTCCAGACGACGGACCTGTTCCTCTTGTCCGCCCCGCAGCTGCTCTTCCAACCGACGGGCCTGTTCCTCCTGTTGGCGAGCCTGCTCCTGCAGCATCACCATCAGAGCACCTAAGTCAGGTGCCACAGACGTAGAAGCTGCTGACGGACCGGCTTCCGTGGCCGGCGGCTGGCCCTCAGACATCTGCGGCGTTGCACCACCAAATGTCCTCTGGTCCGTCTCCTGCTGGCGTTGACTTCGGGTACGGACACCCTCCGTTTCCTCCTTAGGTAAAATCGGCATTCTTTTATCCCACTTCTGACACCAATTGTTACGAGCTTGAGGTTCGTGACAATAAAAATTGCCGATAAAATTACCTAAATTAACACTTTAATTTACTTTACACAAATTAAGTTAAAACACTAATAATTAAACACACTAATTCACTTAATTGCGCTCCGAAGCGTCGCTTGTGTCGCTGAGTTCAACTCTGTCTCGATTGCATCTTGCGCCACCTATTTATTTAAATTAGCAAAATATCCGGAATGTTCAAGTAAACACGCGTAAGGTACCGAGAGTTCGAGTATAGATTTTCTAGAAACTTAGTTCTTCGGGTGGCGCTGTTGGTCGAAAGATTTGTGATGTCATAAACTGCAACGCTCCCCTCGCTCTCGTTCCTGACACTAGATGGCGCTAGTTGTGTCGTCGACTGGAGTGCGTAACAATATGTTTATGTCTACTCTGTCATAAACCTTTTCCAAATCCATAAACGCACAAAAATCTTAATGATTTTTGGACAAAAACTTCACCGCACGCACGGAAAAGGCTTGATCAGTACACCCCATTCCCTTTCTAAATCCCGCTTTCACATCCCAAATTTTTCCAGCAGGCTTTGCACCAGTCTTCCGGTACCCGCTTTAGTTCCCATCGTAAATTAAACAAGGTGTATAGCAGGCCTGCCACTACTTCCTTTTAAGCCCTTAGCATTTAGACTGAAACTGAAAGTAAAAATAAAATAATGCTGAGCCTTGGAAATTCCAGTGACAGAGTTCCAGTCCTTAATAGCGAAAAATAACGGTTTAAGAACATTGTCAAGTAAAATTTACTTTCGTTTGGTTTAATATTTGTATTTTGTTACTATCTTATTTTTATATTTTTGAACTTTTAGAAAATATTTCAAAACTTTGGTTTCGCTTTCGTAATGACATTTGATTAATTCCTTCTATTCTTCCTACAATAACATTAAAAATATAATAAATTATAATAAATATGTTTGGCTCTTACACGGCCTTAGTCGGCCCTGAGTAAGGCTCTTGTGCAAGTGAAATTATACGAGCCTTAAACTCAATGGCCATAGTCTAATAAAGACTATCATCATTGTGGCAGAGTATTTTTTAATTTCTTATTTAATAGCAGAATTTAATAGCGGGTTAGACTATTACAAATACTAGTCTCGGACAATATAAGTCCGTCCATTTTTACCTTAGTTCTAAATTATTACAAGAATAAATAAATAGATTAAAAAATATAACTAGTCATATTCTGAAAGTCGAGATATACGAGTATCTCCGACGTCAGTTAACTGTTTTGTTTAAGTATTTTTTTATTTATTTTTAGAAAAGGGTGACAAACGAGCACACAGTCCACCTGGGTGTATGTGGATTCTGTGGCCCATAGACATATACATTTATCCTCGCTTGAGAATCAAAACGTATATGCGTTGTCACCCCTAAGAACTAAGATGGAATCCCTCTTTTCCAGTAAAAAACGGTTTCCGAATCTTTACACTCATCATACGAAACACAGCAGTATTAAGCTACTATTTTACGCTGAAGTCGACTTGTGAGAATTTCAGTTACGTTTCAACTCAGAAAATTTTTGAATTCGTTTTATATATCTTTTAAATTTTCCTAAAATAATAAAAACTTTAAATATTTCGTAAAAGTTATTCTACAAACTGCTTAGAGGCGAGACTTAAGAACTTATAATTGAGCTTGAGGGTATCTCTTACGAGAGCAACGTTCAGTTTAAAATCCATAGTGTGTTTACGCTGTTTTTGCATATATTATGACAGTGAATATATCACCCTATTCTAATTCCTTTACCGTCCTGGCTACATTTCTCTGAAACTATTTGCCTGTATATATCAGAAAAATACCTAGTAATAGATCTTTCAAGAAGTTGATTTTGGTACGTATTTTAACCCCACCTATTATTTCCTGATTTATTTATATAAGCGGTGTTTACATGAAAAGATTTGTTTATACTATAATTATGTATGTACTGTTTTATGTATGTATTTGTATCTCTTTTATTTTCGCCCCAAAGTGTTACCGCTTTCAAGTTGTAACGTCATGATCCACACTTGTTACAAGATGTTATATGTTAGTACGGCACATTATTTAGATGGCGGAGCCATGCTACGGATGTATTATGGTCGTAGCACGAATGAGTCGGGCAAAGACCACACTCTCAGAGAATACTATAGTAAAATAGCAGTTTAATGCTGTAGTGTTTCATATGGTGAGTGTAGAGAACCGGAGACACCTTTTCCTGGATACGATGCATTCCATCTTAGTCCTTAGGGGTGACAACGTATCTGCATATTGATTCTTAATCAAGGAGAAAATTTAGATCTTTATGGACCACAGTATTCTCTTACCCTCAGGTGAACTGTGGGCTTATTTATCTCCGTTATTCTACTTAGTCTATCGCATGGAAATGTTTTCATATTTTAGAATTATAATTATTGTAGATGTTTAGTTAGAATTATGTCTTTTGAATTGGTAAAACAACTCTTACAATTTTTTTCTTCATACTCCAGTACAATCGTCCCCCTTCTTTAATAAATCATTTTTCTGTTACAGTTCTATGCCTGCGGTAATTATAATAAAACCTGCGGTTGGCAACCCGCCTACAATGTTTAGCAATGGACCCTTGATAAGCTGTAATAAAATTATGAATACATGTTTTGTTACGTAATTATAACAATATTTATAAAATAATGAAACGAGGTTATTTTTCATAGAATAGCCAAATTTTATATTTATGTTGAAATACATAAATAATTATATACCATTACTGCAGTTATTGAAAATACGAGTAAATAAGGCTTTTCTATTTTTATTTGAAATTATCCCAAATTGGATGTGATTTTTGGGTTTTTGGCCAAAAACTTCAGCGCGATCATGCGTATGGAAAAGACTTGATTAGTACACCCCATTCCCTTTCTAAATCCCGCTTGCAGATCCCAAATTTTTACAGCAGTTTCTTTCAGAACCCTTTGAACTCGTACCTTAGTATACAGTTTTCCCACAATGCTAAGAAGGCTGATACCACAGTAGTTTTAACAGTCCTACTGGGACCCTTTTCCTTTATACGTAGGGACTATCATGGCTTTGCACCAGTCTTTTAGTACCCACTTCAGTTTCCAGCATAAAGTAAACAAGGTGTACAGCAGCCATGCCACCACTTCCTCTCCTGCCCTTAGCATTTTGAGTGAAATTCTGTCATATCCGGCTGCCTAATCTGCTTTCATGCTTTTCATTGCTTTTATTATTTCATATTTACTTTTCCCCCTATGCCTTTCCTCTTCTTTCGAAATTTCTATTTTCACATATCTCTACTCTCAGAAACACGCTTACAAAATATTCCTTTCATCTCTTTAAACTCAAAATTTCAATATTCGGAATACAGCCATTCTCGTCTCGTATAGCATTCATTCATTTTAATAAAAAAGTCGCACTCTTGTTTAAATTTTAATGGGTCTAAATTATCAAAGAATTTAATCTTTGATTTTGACTTGTCAAATATTAAAGCTAAAATTAATTGAATAAAACTATTATTTACGGATTTTATCGCGTTTAATTACATTAATTTATTGTTATTATTATCCTATAATAAAAAAGAAAATAACACGCCTCGAGAATATGCAATACTACTTGGACATTGCCTCACATCTGGCTATCTATTGTGGAAGGAGGAGTTCTACAAGCAAGTAGATGGTGTGGCGATGGGCTCACCTGTGTCTCCCATAGTCGCCGACATATTCATGGAGGACTTTGAGGAGAAAGCCCTTCTTACTGCTCCTGTAAATCCAAGGTTCTACAAGCGGTACGTAGATGACACTTTCACAATTTTACCATCTGACAAAGTAACTGCATTTTTAGACCACCTTAACTCCATAAACTCTAAAATACAATTCACAATGGAGTTAGAGGCAAATAATTCTTTAGTTTTCCTAGATGTTTTAGTCATCCGAAATCCTGATAACACTATTGGTCACACTGTGTATAGGAAAAAGACCCATACCAACCGATATCTAAATGGTGAATCTCACCATCATCCTTCACAGTTAGCTACCGTGGGTAAATCTTTGTTTCAGAGAGCACGAGGGATCTGTGACAGAAAACATCTGGCTGCGGAGCTTCAGCATGTCAAGCAAGTATTGCAAGACAACAAGCTTCGGGTCCCGCGCCTACGTCACAGTGAACGAGTGAAGCCGGCCACAGTCGAGCGCGCGCCTGCTCTACTACCATATGTTAGAGGAGTCACGGACAAGATTGGCTACATCTTGAAGCGAGCGTCCATTAAGACATACTACAAGCCGCTGAAGAAGATTAGTCAATTTTTACCATCCATCAAATGTAATATTCCTCTACAAGATGCAGGTGTGTACAAGCTAGATTGTGAATGTGGTCTCTCTTACATAGGTCAAACAAAGAGATCTATAAAAACCCGCGTGAAGGAACATATAGCTGATGTGAAGCACCGACGCTCCGGGAAGTCTGCAGTCTGCGAACATGTTCAAGATCGTCCCCACCATTACATTAGATTTGATAAACCACAAATTCTCGCAAAAGAACACCGATTTCTACCAAGGATGATCAGCGAGGCTATTGAAATTAAAAAACATCCAAATTTCAATAGAGAAGATGGTTGGGTGCTACCATCTGCTTGGGATCCTATAATTAACAAAATTAAACCCAAACCCAAGCATACCACTGCAAGACTTCATGATACTATAAGCTCGTTTTGCGTAAATCGGACCAAAAATTAATATTCAAAAACTGAAGGTAGCCGCACTAACTATGACATTGGGACGTCAAACATCTCAGTCCCCCCCCCCGTGACCATGGGCGCTGTAAAGCACCCGAAACGTCGGGATAATAATAACAATAAATTAATGTAATTAAACGCGATAAAATCCGTAAATAATAGTTTTATACAATGTGTAGTGTTCGCGTAAATTTAAGAAATCATTAAAATTAATGACTTAATCATATCAATAAAAAGTAATTGTAGAAGAACTATCATGAAGCAGCGGTATCAAAGAACAAGAGTCACTTGTACTCGTATCATATATAAATTCAAATAAATAAAGTAGACATTATAGCATAAAATACGAAAAATTCCCCAAATTTTGTTCAATGCAGTGAAAAAGTATTTTAGTACATATGTTAAATGTATATTTGGTATATATGATGTTCAATCAAGTATGGAAACATTTGAAAACAGCGTGTAGCCATCACCTCAATTTTAAAGTTTTTTTTTGGATGATACGTAGTCCGTTTCTGCTTGTCGTATAAAGCAAAGTTACTCAGTGGCTATGAGAGAATTAAGCTTGGACTTTCTCTGTGTAATAGACTTTGTAAAGAAGATGTACGCATTATTATATCGTAGTTCAACGTATCAGGACGCTGAAGTGGCAATAGGCCATTCATATAGCTAGAACAACCGGCAAGCGATGGAAAAAAACGTTTCTCGAGTGACAGCGTCATACTGGTTAACGAAGTGTAGGGTGTTTCCATACTATAAGGGGAGACGACCTGGAAATAAATCCAGGAAAGTTATGGAAGTAGGCGGCTTAGAATCGTACTTTACGCTTTCTTGGGGGAGACTTTTGTTCATCACTGGGCTTTATATGGGCTGTAATGATGACGATAGATAGGGGGATAAGTCCTGTATATTTTCTGAGACTTTGTTTAAAAGCATATAGTATGCCCCATGAATGAATTATTGACTCTTTGGAGTCCAATCAGTGATTTTACTAGCTAATGCTTTTTCATACTAATTACAGAATTTACCGTATTTTTAATGAACTTATTTTTGCTTTGAACACATACATTACGCAAAGTTTCTGAATATAATATGATTGCATGCCATAGTTGATGTTAGTAAATGCCACTAGCGTCATCTAGTATCGAGTAGAAGAACTAGGAGGGAAAGTTTAGTCGGTTGGGACCGGTATGTGCTCAAACATTGGGGATGTTTCAGTGGAAAAGGTCCTATTCAAAGGCGTTAAGGACCGCAACTGGGGCAGTATTGAATTGGCGACAGAAGCGAAAACTTCGGAGCGAAGTAAAGTGAATTATAGTGATAAGTTTGATTTATAACTAGAGTGTTTTAAGTTTTAATTGGTGTTCAGAAAAATTGTCAATTTTGGTAATTCCTTCGGCAGTTTTTATTGTCACGAACCCTATTCACGTAACAGTTGGTGTCAGAAGTGGGATAAAATTATGCCGATTTTACCTAAGAACGACACGGAGGGTATCGGTACCCGAAGTCAACGCCAGATGGAGATGGACCGGAGATGATTTGGTGGTGCCACGCCGCAGATATCCGAGGGCCAGCCACTGGCCACAGAGGCCGCCCTGTCAGTAGCTCCTACATCGGCAACACCTGACTTAAGCCGCAGGGAACCTTATGGAACAGACCCGTCGCTTAGAATAGCAGCTGCAAGACTGGAGGAACAGGCCCGTCGGTTGAAAAAGCAGCAGGAGCAACAGGCCCGTTTGTTGAAAGAGCAGCAATAGGAATAGGCCTGCCAGCAGGCGGAATAGGCCCATTGGCTAAAAAAGCATCAGGAAGAATAGGCCCGCTATCAGAAGGTGGAAGAGCAGCTGTGGGACGGACAAGAGAAACAGGTCAGTCGGTTGCAAGAACAAATGCTTCTCATGAAGGAACTTCATGCTACCTTCGGAAAAGAGATAAGGGAGGTGAATGATAGGGTTGCTTAACATGACAACCGTCTATCGGAAGCTGAAACCCGAACCGACCAAGTGAACAATCGGTTTGACATCGTGATGGCTGATGTGAAGAAAACGATGGACGACCTCAAATTTGGGGATTGAATTACAGCTCCCGCAATAGCTACAACACCTTCGCTACGTTGATTCAAAGTGCCGCCGTTCGACGGGACTTCTTCCTAATCGGCCTACAAAATTCAGTTTGAGGCTGTCATAGAGGCAAACGGCTGGAATAAAGGTCAGGCCATGACTGCACTCACCCTAGGCCTGTGCGACCAAGCCTTAACTGTTGGAAACTCTCTTTAAGAAAATGACTTACGAGCAACTCCTTGAGGCATTGGAGGTGAGACGTCTTTTGTACGCAGCTAAAATATCGTGTGCAATGAAGCAATAAAAACCTGCAGCAGTGGGCCCCTTAGGTAGAGTAGATGATTCGAAAAGCACACCAGTCTGTACCTGTGCTTATTGAAGGGAACCTGGTGCAGAAATTCATAGATAACATCCGCGACCTTGAAGTCAGAGCTGCACAGTAACTCTGACTTCAAGGTCGCAAATCACGAGGCTCATGGAGTCACGAGACGCTAAAGGACGCCTTGGCCCATGCAATAGAGGTGGAAGCCTTGCAGCAAAACCTTCGTTCTCATCGCGTCAGGGAGGTGGCTGCAGCTACAGTTCTCGACCGCAATAAAGGATACAGCCCTAGGTGGTATGGCTGCGGGGAAAGGGGCCATCTTCGATCTAGCTACTCTAAGCGAATTGTAGAGAAGGAAGGTGATTGACCCCGAAAGGGTAGTGCAGCTAAGGGCACCGCCTAGCAGCGGCAAGATCATCGTTTCCATCGCGCTAGAGAGGTTACAGTAGCTACTGTTCGCGACCGCAATAAGGGATAGAGCCCTAGGTGCTACGGCTGTGGGGAAAAAGGCCATCCTCGATCCAGCTGCCCTAGACGAATAGTAAAAAGGGAAAGAGATCGATCCCTTGAGGGTTGTGCAGGTAAGAGCACCATCCAGCAGCAGCTAAAATACGACTTTGTGATCGAACACCGTTTGAGGGAAATCTTATGACAACGCAGATGCATTATCAAGAAGACCTTGTTCTCAGGAATGCAATCATTGTACTAGGTAAGAGGGTTCTTACCCTCTTACCTAGTACAATGTGTTATCTGTGTGGATGCTCAGGTCAGACCATCTTAGCAGCGAGTGGAAGGACAGCCTACAATATGCACAGCAAGGAGACTCGGACATCAAGCCGATTCTGGAATGGATAAAGGCCAGTGCTCCCAAGCCTAAGTAGAGCGACGTCTCAGCGATGAGTTCGAACACGAAAAGCTATTGGGCCCAATGGGACAGATTGCTGATTCAAGATGGAGTTCTGTGGCGTAAATTTGAAAATGGTCGGGAGACAGCTGTCATTTTCAAACGGTTATCCCTAAAGTATAAGTTCCGGATGTTCTACGGTTGTACCATAATGGTTGTTCAGGAATCCGTCTGGGAGTTAAACGAACTCTATTGAAGATCCGAGAACGGTTTTACTGGGTCCATTGTCGTGACGATATCGAGGATTGGTACCGCAAATGTACAAGTTATGCGGCTGTGAAGTGATGTCAGACTCGTAGTAGAGGTGCATTGAAGTTGTATAATGATGGTTCACCATGGGAGAAGATAGCCCTTGACGTTGCGGAGCCGTTTCAGAAAGGTGCAAGAGGTACTCCTACGATCGTCCATATGGATCGACTAGTGCGTTATCATGGGGCAGATAATGCTCGGGACGAGTATGTCTTATGAGGGGGCAGTGTTGCGTGTCATAGTTTATGCTGGTAAATGCCACTAGCGTCATCTAGTATCGAGTGGCAGAACTGGGAAGGAACTATCTACACTTAGTCCGTTGGGACCGGTATGTACCCGAATATTAGGGATGTTTCAGTGGAAAAGGTCCTATACAAAGGCGTTATAGACCGCGACCGGGGCATTATTGAACTGGCGACACAACGAAGACTTCGGAGCGAAATAAAGTGAACTAAAGTGTTAAGTGTGATTGATTACTTTTTTTTTGTTTTACGTTTTGATCGGTGTTCAGTAATTAAAGTGTCAATTTTGGTAATTCAATTGGCATTTTTTACTGTCACAAACCCTAAGCTCGTAACAATAACTTAGCCAAAAACATGAAACAGTAGTCACAGTATATATGTATATTATCTCTATAAAAATTCACATGAAACAAACTAAATTTTTGTAGATATTGAGTTTTAAACAGATTGCGCTATTCAAACGAGTAAACAAAAATGAAATAGATCACTTTGTTATAGGAAAACTGTTACTGTGATTTATTTAGCACCTCAATTTGCTTATTTCTCTCTTGGCTGCCAGCAATACTAGCGATAATACGATACACAAACTTACACTTGATGCCTAGCTTTTGATGCGTGATAAAAATTATTGATGTTTGAAGGAATGATGGAAGTGAGTATGGCACTTTGTTCTCAGCAATTACTGCCGTGTTTGCTGTAACGACCGACTTTACACCGTAATCTAATTTAACAATTACGATGTAATATAAAACGAAATGGCGGCAAATTGATCGAAATGTCTTACGTAATAAACTTGAACTGAGGACTTTTTTGTGGTTTATTTTTGTACAGTTTTAATTATATTATCATCAAATTTTTCGCGGTTCGCGGTTTTCAGATTACGATCGGAATACTGACTACTACATATTAACCACCTGCAATACCACGAATATATCAAGTATGTGCCGGAGCCAACTATAAGCGCAAAGGACACAAATTATTTCTCTGTATGCTCGGAAGGTGACGTTATTCGATACTCCTGTTGGCTCGCGACCTAAAATGGCGGGAATTGCAATTTTTTTGCTAATTTGCAAATTTTGCTATATTTTCACTTTCAAACAATATTTATGGATAAAACTTACAGGAATTCTTGTTGAATGTATAAACTATAGCATAAAATTATTTTTAGTTGCTGGACATTGTAATAAAATTCATAAATTACCCTTTGTAGCATAGTAGTAGTAGATACTCCACTTTTAGTCGCAAAATTACACTAATTCGAAATTTACACGATTGTTTTTGGAGAAATCTTTATAAAAATGTTTGGAAATATGTTTTTTTATGTTTTATGTGTTTATATTCGTTACTCATACCAAAATATAAAAAAAAATTAAAAAAAAAAAACGAAATGATTTTTATCTGTATGAAGTTTCGAACAATATTTCAAATATATTTTGAGTGAATTTGAAATATATACAACGTCAAGTTATTTGAAATATATTATAAAACAATTTTTTAGTAACATTTTACACTAAAAATAAATTAGAATTGGAAAAATAACACATTTTTGACCCAACCGCTAAAATGGGTCTTTTCGATTTCGAAGTACTTTTGGCACTTACTTCTCACCTTCTATGCCACAAATTATGTATCTACGTGTTTGTTGTATTACAAGGAATACAGAAAAGTATAAAACTCACCTTTTTATTCCAAAAACACACAGAAAAACGAAGAAATCACTAAGCACTAGCTACACACTACCACGCACACAACTGGTGTAAAGACCCGTTACGTCAGAATGAGTTTTTATGTTTATTTCTTATGTGACATTGATAGATTATAGTACCAAATTAAAGAGTATGTCTTTGTGTATGTCTGTATTATATATTTCAGTATAACTTTGTTATAATTTTTAATGACAAACCTTTTTTTGTCTGGTTCGCCCTCATAAATTCTTAGTAGGCGTATGTGTACCATTGTCGAGCGGGCATCGCACGTTGTGTTAGTCACATGTGTACCCTTATCGCGCGCACAGGAAATTTTTATATCTTTGAAATTTATAAACATACTCATATATAAATCTGAAAGCGATAAAAATCTTAAATAATTGTTTCGTCTAGAACACAAGCGTTGATTTTCAGAGATGATATTGTTTTATTGTTCTACTCTTTCACATTGAAATAAGTCTAGGAAGTCTAGCCATTAGAATTACATTACGAAAAAGTAGTATATGTGTATACCTCCGCGTTATTGAACAATTGTAGCACTATAATAGCTCCATCGCATTCTATAGATTCTAAAGTTCTTCACCCTCAATAATACTACTACTAGCTACAAATATTTTAATGTTTATGTTGTAGGATGTTAAATGACAGAAATTTTAATCTTAGTAAAATTCTATTCGTAAGAGGCGTTAACAATCGAAAAAAGAGATCTCAACCTGACAAATTGGTGGATTTTGTTCAATAAATTGAACAATTTACCGAGCACTTTTAAGTTTAGTGGTCTCTTCCGCAAAAACCACATGATTACATCCCTCGGAAGATGAAATTGGGCAAGCGTGTCGACACAAATCGTATCCCATGTCAAAGTCCGAACAAACCACTATTGAACGAGCTCCCATTGTGTTGAAGAACTTGATATTTTCCGTTACATCTTTAAATAATTTGGCCATAATTTTAAAGTACAGAAACACGTGTTTGGTGAATAAAAGTGACTCTGTGAATCTAGTTTTTGAGTTCAAGTCTACCTGATCCACCAGCTATTTCTCCGGACCGTTACAACTTAGGGCCTTCTGTTTTTTTTCTAGAAGTTCCATAAGTTAATTAATAAAAAAATAAATCAAAGGTTTATAATTTATTACGCTATCTTTGATTTATGCTATTTTTATTGAAAAAAAACCTTTGTCATTATATTCAAGATATCGGAGTTATAATACAGAACGTAATTTTCGCACATCGGACTTTGAAGAATATGAAAATTTGTGTTTACATGACTTATAGTGAATACTAACCATTTACATTTCATTTTCAGTTACTTCTGACTACTTTATTTCTTGCGTAAAAGACACAGTATTTGAAAAGCAACTTTTATTGTTTGTTACGAAACAAAACAATAGCAAGGAATTTTTATAAATAGAGAAATATTTTACTCTTTGGTTCTGAGGTGTCCCTTCTAAATATTACTATTCTATTAGGAAGGCTCTACATAGGAGACATTTGATTATCTCATGTATAGGTTTGGTACGTGACAGATTAATTTCGTTCTATGAATGACAGATACAATTTATCGACAGTAATCCACATCAGAGTTTAACCTAAAACAAGAAAAGCTTAAATACTACTAATTTATTAATTAAACAATAAATTACATTATGGCGGAAAATATTTGTATGTTATTTATTTTAAAATCTTTACGTTTTTACGTCCCCTTAAAAAAGGATACAAAGTGCGGACTTAATGCCTAGAAGCATTCTCTACCAGTTAACGCAATAATTATTTTAAATGTAGTTCGAATGTGTTAATTTATTCATTTTGAACACCCAATAGCCAATTCTTATATAATTATGTTACGGTTAAATCCAAAGTGCAGCTGCACCTAGGTTTAGGCAGCTACAACTAGGTGCAAATGATTGTGGTTGGTTTAACTTAGAAATATTTGATTTATTCATGGTTTAAAATAGGTAGATCTCTATGGTGAGTGATTATTTTCGGGTAAATCTAGGTGTTTTTTTTTAATACAATAGGGGCGACAAACGAGTACACACAAAATACCAGAATAACAGAAGTTAGCTCTTGTTTTAGACAGTGGGAGCTCAAAGTTCCAAAAATTATTTTATAATATAACACGGTCCCCTATACTGTAGCTAACAGATATCTGCATCTATTTTTTTTATAGAAGAGGGGGCAAACAAGCATACGGTTCACTTGATGTTAAGTGACTACCGCCGCCCATGAACATCCGTAACACTAGAAAAATTGCAGGTGCGTTGCCGGCCCTTTAGAAAGGAGTAAGCGCTTTTATTGGAAGTCTCCAGGTCGTATCGGTCTGGCAAAATCACCGGTGGTAAACTAATCCACAGAGAGGTCGTACGCGAAAGAAAACTCCTAGTGACACGTACAGTGGTAGACCGTCAAACATGCAGATAGTGTGGATGGTATCGGCAGGATTGCCGCGTAGTGCGTTCATGAAACTTAGCAGCAGGGATTAATCCGAACAATTCCTCAGAGCACTACCCGTGGTATGTGCGATAGAAAATGCAAAGAGATGCAATTTCTTCACAGCGCCGGTGAATCGAGCCGATCGGTAAGCATCGTTCGTTGCGGATTCGAACCGCTCTGCGCTGGATGCGGTCAATGGAAGGAACTGGCACTGGGGAGACCCAGCCCAGAGATGGGAACAGTATTCCATGTGCGACCGAACCCGCGCCTTGTAAAGTTGCAGGCAGTGTGCCGGCATCGAATATTGTCCCACTCTGCTGAGCACTCCAAGCTTTTTAGAGGCCAATTTGGCCATCTCTTCCAAGTGATCACGAAACTGGCTGAAGCAACAAGGGGAGTGCCCTGAAACTGAGTAGATACGACAAAGGGGTTCTCTTTAGCGGTTAACGCGCATACTTGTGTCTTCTGAGGGATAAACTGGACTAGATTTAGTTGCCCCCAATCCGAGACTTTGTTCAGCAAAGACTCGACTTCAGACACAAGTTTATCCCGATACTTAGAACCGTTTTCCCGAGAATTATTGGCACGGCTGGTGTACAGAGCATCATCAGTGCTGTCATCTGCATAGCAATGAATGTTGCCGGTTTGCAACATATCATAGATATGCAGAAGAAACAGCGTTGGTACGCAGTTGGTGGTACGCAGCCTTGTGGAACACCAGCACTAATAGGCTTGTAATCGCAGCTTGCAGCGTCTACAACGGCTTCGATGCTCCGATCTCTGACTTTGCCTTGGCAATGACACTTTTGAAGGATCTAGAGGCGGAATTATACTTATTTTTAGAGCGCCGGTGTTTACATCTCGGGTCGTTGATACGTCAGCCCAGGCTTGGTAGATCTCCTGCTTATAGCATGATGCTATTTTACAAGAGCGATCAAATCATGGCTGGACTTGCCTCCGATGGGTACCACAGAGGAAAAAATAAAAAGATTCAAACCCTGAAGTACCAAATCAGCGACATAATCAGCAACAACGTTGGGATCGTCCAGCGAGAAGCAAACTCTTTGCAAAAAAAATCTCGATTAAGAATCAAAATGCAGATACTTTTCATACCTAAGTACTAAGACGGAATGTCTCGTTTTCAGTAAAAAGGGTTTTCCTTTTTCTACACTTACTTTACGAACCACTTGGCCACTTAGGTGAAAGCGTCCTTCTCCGGTCATGCTGATTGATTGGTGCTACAACCACAATATAAGTGCAGCATGGATCTACCACATAGAAATAAAAAGGTCCGAATATTAAAAGCGACAGTAGCCTAATGGTAGGGCGCGGATCTCGAATTCAAAATGTCGTATATAACATAAGCATTTTAAGCTTACTATAAGTTATTAAAGAGAATATAAGTGATGTTAATAGCAATGCTAAAAAAATTACTTAAACTTAAAGTTCTATAATCTTTGTTAATCATATGTAATACTAAAAAAGTAATTTTTTGTCACAATTAAAGGTATATTTTCTCCAAATACACCCCTAAAGTGTAACTTATTTAATTTCAAAAAAACTTTAAAATTAGGTCTCAGTTGGCGGTGATATCGCGTAACATACGTATAAATAAAAACATACAGTCGAATTGTAAATTTCCTCCTTTTTTGAAGGCAGTAACAAAAGGTCAACAATCACTTTTATTTTATGTTAAAAATATAAAAGCACATATCGAGTTATATCATAGATAGTAAGTAAAGCTGCGGTCATTTATAACATTTGTAATTCATTCGGACAAATCAAATAGACCTAAATGTAATCATCTGCATTTAGCTATTTCTGCTAGGTGTATCCGCACTTTATCTCTTAGCAGTTACATATATGAGTTTTACCTTCCATTCATACAAACCAGCCTAAAAAAGTCCACTACTAAACATAGGCCTCCCCAATAGATTTCCTCATTTAAGAAAATTTACCATAGTTTCGACGCTTGGCAGGAGACTATATTGCTTTCTGAGATGTTTGTGCTGTTAGCACTTTGGCTTTTATAGGTACTACCTCATAGCTCACGGTCTAAAAGGCCGTTAGCTAAACATAAAAGGAGTAAATTTAAGTCTTTCTTCTACTTTTTGCTTCCTCATGTTCTTCTTCACCTAAGTCAGTTGAAAGTGCACGTAAATCTAAAGGTCATCCGAACTTTGGGTAGCCCGTATCATTCGATGTTCTGGACGGTGAGAACCGCCTAACGATGCAGGAGTGCGGTGTGTACGCGTTGTGGAGGGATTCGCGGCCTGCCCGTCTTCGGACTCACTGCGCCCGATCCGATGTACTAATTGTGTTGTTGCACTAGGTGAGTGTGCAGTGTTCGTGTGTGACTGGCCGGTGACATTTAGGTCGTCGGTATCTAGCGGGACAGTGGGTTTAATTAAAACGTTACGGGGCCTCCAGAGACTTTCTGTAACATTTGGAGTCGGACCGTAGGTGGCTGCGTTGACCACTAACGGATTGTAATGTGTCTTGGCCCTCTCAATATACCACTGAGACATTTCCTTGAAATATCGAGTTCGTCGATGGCAGGTGAGCTGGCCACCGCAAATTTTTATAATTTTTAGTAGTTGTCAGGAAAATGTTGCTGCAGTTCTCCTGTTTCATTTTGCTTTTGTCGTCTCTCACGAAACTTACAGGACGATATGTGATAGTGGCTATTCTAGCATCGCCATTACACGGTTATATAAATAAAACGGTACGGTACCAATATAAATTTTGGGCATCTGTCAATGAAAGGGTAATTTAGTTTAATACTTACACCAATTACGTAAAAATTATGATTCATTTAGTACCTATTGCTTAAATCAACAAGTCTAATTATAGTAGATACAGTAGAGATATACTTAAAATTCTAAAAAAATCAGGTAGTTCAAGCAACAAGTCTTTAGACTGAAAGCTTTTTTGCCTTGTTAGCTGAAGATGTCCTTTCACCGATTTATCGAAGTGTCGAGAAGATTGAAAGGGTCGACAATCCTCTCCGACTATTATTACGTCCACTACGTCGAGCGAATAAAATTATTTGTTATTATAATGGCATTGTGGAGATTACCTAGGCTTTGGGTAAATATGTAGTGTGTTGATCATAAAAATAATTGACGTTTTTACCAAGTTTTCTTATTCTTTAAATGGTAGCAATGACACCCTATACTGATGGTATACATATACTATAGCAATGAAGTGGTTTTACAATTTTCGTATAAAAATTGTTAAAAACTATAAAAACTTGTTTATTAAATAACACATCTGATTAACTTACATTAACTTCTTCTTTAGGTAAGGAATAAGGGTGATAAACGAGCACACCCTACACACGCCTGATGGTAAGTAGAAGTTGTGATGCGTATACATCCACATCTATCCTCGATCAAGGATCGAATCGAAATGCAGATGCGTTGTCACCACTAAGAACAAAGATGGAATGCCACGTTTCCAGTAAAAACGGGCTCCGGTTCCCTAAACTCACCATACGAAACACAGCACCATCGAGCTACTATTTTATGCAGGTATTCTGTGAAAACGTGGTCTTTCGCCGGTCGAAACAACCAAAAATTTCTTCTTTTTAAGTCCGTAAAAGTCTACATGAATATGGATCTTTCTCGTTGTTGCGAGAACTTGTCATAATCACCACACTTAGCAGGTAAATTGACTATCCCAGTAACCTCTTGTACATGTAGTTGTGACTTCCGTCATATGGTGGCAAAGTAAGAGAATCTATTAATTCATTTTGTCGTATGGGTTTCAAAAGAACTATGCAAAATACCAGAAAGACATTATGTGGACGACATACAGCTTTCTACAACTCGCTATAACCGCCCTTTGAGAGAAAAATTACAAAGACTTTTTGGTTAATGAAATACAGTTTACGAACAAGCACACAGTCCACTTGATGACTACGGATACCTATATCTGTTAGATGAAATCAAAATACAGATGCGTTACTACCAGTAAAAAGGGTCTCCGGTTTACGTCACCTTCGGCAGGCAACACTTTTTCTTGCATACGCAAATAGCAACAGGGACGACGTATCACCCCATATTTTTTAAATTTAAATTAAACAACAATTTTTAATAGAACCAAAGTTATTTATTATAAGATCAATCGCTAATGTAATTAAAAATATGAAAAAAGTGTTCATTACGGCATCGTTCTTTGATTTATTTGTTCTTTGCATTAAATGCAGTTCAAGCAAACATATTCGCGATGTTCAGAGCAAGCAGGCTTTGCCAAATTATTTAATTTTTTTCCCGTTTTCTTGGGTACCAAGCACATATTGCTTGCTTCTGCAACTTTGCACGGGTTGACCTTCAGGAAAGTCCTGAGTTATGTTTAGAATATCACATAAAATGACTCCTAATTCTCGCGGCAAATTTGTACTCAAACGATTACTCATGTGCGATTGCGCCAATTGTAAACCTAATGTATTTAAACAACTGCTTCGGAACATGTCGTTTTCACCTAAGAAACCAAACATCTATAATAGTATCTTAAAAAAATTAAACCTTCCTACAAAGCAACATGGGTGACAAGCACGCCCCACAAATGTCAATATAACAAAAATGACCACTTACTGTGACTGTGTGTCGACGTATGTGACTGATTGCATTTACTCCAATCGAAGAATAGATCGAACGATAGAAAGAGACATGAACAACACGTACAAAATATAAAACTTTTTTCGAGTAGCGAGGTGATGGATCACACCGGTTGCCTTCCTAAGATTAAAAGATAGTAGAATTTTCGATTACATTTTTTACTTGAAAATTTGTTTGTTGGGTCATCGCCTTAGTAATGTTTATAAATAAATAACCCGAACTGTAATGTCATAAGCTGCATACACACACATATAGCGCAAGGGAACGCGTGGCAGCCTCGCGAGCCAAATGCCTCGGCTGGTGTGGACGTGCCTCGGGCTGACTCGGGCTGCCTCGGGCGCAAGTTGCCTCGGCCGAGCGCCGTTCGACCCCGCGCCATACGTTTTCGGCAAACTGGACGTGTTCAAAGTAGAGATGAGACATACTTGCAAAATTTAATACCAGGGCTTTTAAGTATGAGTATGGAAAAATACCAGGGTCGAAAACCAGGTTCTAAAAATACTTAAAAGTATTTGTTGACGCGAGCGAAAAAAAGAGCTAGAATAGTATAATATAGAATAGTATAAGAATAGTTTTTTCAAGTCCATTAGTCTCTGCGACTTAGCTTCATCAAATTTATAAGAATTGGCTGTAATGTTTGTTTTAACTTCAAGCTAAGAAAATTAAAAATTTTCGAAAACAAGGAAATTGTTGAAAAATCGAGTTTTTATCAGATCTCGACGTTTTGAGATCACAGGAAGCTATTCCGACTAATTTAACGTGGACGTCCGTACGGATGCATGTATGTATGTATGTATGTGTGTGTTTGTGTGTAAGTATTTAAACTAAATATAATTTTTTTTTATTATTTGCAGGCGTAGTTAAAAGATTTCATTTTATATACATACATGTTTTTGTATTTTTTTTTTGTTATTTTAGTTTTTCTTGTATATTTTTTTGTTATTTTTCATATTTTCTTGATATATTTTTTATTTTTTGTTAATATTTTGATTTATTTTTTATTTTTTTGTAGAAACAATAACTGTTCTACTTTACGACTCCCCAGACGGGTCCTCCTCTCCGTTAGTATGTTCCCTGCTACGGAAAACAACCGTTCACAAGGCACGCTAGAGGCCATTGCGTTTAATTTTATTTTGGATAGTTTAGCTAAATTTGGATAAATTGTCTGATTTATTCGTCACCACTCCAAAGGATACATATCTGGAGACAAAACTGTGTCATCTAGATATTTTTGGGTTTCAATGATTGCCCTGCTATTGGCGGTTCCAGCTGGTCGTACATTTTGCATTTGCCTGTTGTAGTGCTTCTATAACAGACTGTTAGATTTTTGTCCCTGGTTATCTGGCTCATCAGAAGTTGATGCTGAAGACCTATGATATGCTTTTTCGTATTGTCCACAACGTTTTCACTCTCAAAGTGTAACTTATACCTCGGGTCTAAAAACATAGCAACAGTGTAGGTTCGACTCCGTTCCAAATTAGAAAATCGCGTGATAATTTCTGAGAGGAGATCCTGTTGGCACATTTCAACTTCATCAGGGAAAACGTCAATGATATTTTCTTGCCGATATGTCAGACTGGCGATCTCGTTGAGAGCGCTGGTGAGACCAATTGTTAACGGAATTACTGAGCTTTCACTTACATATCTTTGGCCGCTCATTTCTCTCGTCACTTTTTCACACGGTTGCAACACTATGATCAACGACTGACATATATCCCATTCATAACTGGTCAAAATAATTAAATTACCTGTGTCTAGATTACTGAGTGCACATTTAATTTCGTCTTTTAGTTCCACGAACCTGTGTAACATGTAGAATGTGGAGTTCCACCTTGTAACAACATCTTGGATTGGCCTCTTTACGACTTTATTAGCCTGATCTTGATATTTTTTCAATTTATTCCATGCTAAATAACTTCGTTTGAAATAGAATACTATAGCCTTCACTTTACTAATTAAATCGCTTATGTAAGAATACTTTTTCTTCCTAATACTTTTTGGACTGCCAGGTTAAGCGTATGCGCATAACAGCCAAAATGTTTCCACTCTAATTGAGCTATAGCACTTTTGATGTTGGCACCGTTATCTGATACTGCAAGGAGGACTTTGCTAAGAATATTCCACTCTTGAGCGACATTTCTTAACTCTTCGCCTAAATTTAGCCCTGTGTGACGACTCTCTAACACTTTACATTCAAGGAGCACTGATTGCAAACTATAATTTTTATCAATATAATGACCCGTAACCGCTAAATACGAGTCATTATTTCTCGACGTCCACATATCAGTCGTATAGCATATACTTTTTCCATCTTCACTTAGAGCTGCTTTAGTATTAGTTTTAACCTTCTCATACCACCCCGGCAATAAATTATTGGCAAAATCCAAATGAGCTTCTATAGAATACTACAATATCTATTTATTAAGAAGTTGTAAAATTGTCTACTTAATCCTTTAGCAATATATTTACTCCAGATAATGAACTTGCTTGCTAGTACGAAGCTGCCACTTTTCTATTGTATCGGTGGTTTGTTCGTGGAGCAATAATACAAACCATTGCCAATTGAGCCTGCTTGTTTAATATTTTATTACATTACATCATAATAATTAATTTTAGATTCAGCACTGTGTAAACAAACTCAAGATAACCGCGCAATTCATGAACATGTTTGGCTGCGTTCCAGATATTCAATTGATTATTAATATTTCAATTAAATCCCTGGAAACCAGCCAATACACACTTTGATGGTAAACAGCTACAATTAAAAATAGAACCAACTGCTTTAAGTACCTATATTATCCCTATTCATCAATTGTTTTCACGTTGTTTAGCAATAAAAGATGAATATGATTATAATAATATTTTTATGAACTTCGCAGTACATACCAGATTCACACCCACCAGTATTTCTGAAACTACTTTAATAAAATTAAGGCACGGATAGTTGCTGGGCACAAATGCTATTACGCGTGTGCCAAACTCCTGGGTTCTAAGCTGCTTAGTGTGAAATCGAAACTCACCATCTACTACACCATCATCAGCCCTGTTGTGACTTACGCCTGTGAAATCTGGACTTTAACCCAGAGAGACTATCTGAAGCTTGCCGTGTTCGAAAAGAAAATGCTGAGAAAAATCTATGGTCCCATAAAAGTGCGTGATGGTCTGCCTATCGTCAACGCATGAACCATGAACTGGATGCACTTATCGGGCACGAGAACATCGTTAGGTTCTCTAAGTCGCAGCGACTGATGTGGGCGGGTCTCCTTGAAATAATGCCGGACACAAGAGCCGTACAAAGTGGACGCCGCAACAAAAGAGACCAAGAAGCAGGCCTAAAAATGGTAGGAGTGACTGTGTGGAAGAAGATATAAGGAAGATGGGAAAGTTTACCAGCTAGAAGAAGGTAGCCAAGCAGCGTGACAACTGGAGGAAGATTGTGGAGGAGGTCAAGACCCACAAAGGGTTGTAGCGCCAATGGAAGTAAGTAAATCATTCAAATTTGCAATATTCTCGACGGTGAGTATGAAAATTCCACTAAAAATAAAACATATATTTTACCCCTTTTTCAAGTTTTCCTAGAAACTAACACAAAAAAAACATTTACATTTTGGGCCATTGTTTAAAATTTGGATTCTGAATTGCATTAATATAATAATATTGAAGTTATTTTTCTAGAAAAGACAAAAGTGTGTGAGTAAATGAATTCAACGCTAAAAATGGTTTGATATATTCGTGCACCTCCATGACTTTGGGTGATGATCTACACACCTCTATTATCTGATATATCTGATTCTCTTTATTATGTACATAATACTAAAACTCGTAAAAACTAGTATTATTTAAATGTGTAGTGTTCGCGTAAATATAAGAAACCATTATCTTTATTATTATAATATTTTTAGATAATCAGTATCTCATCTTCTATCTCTATACATAAAGCTGACATCTATGAAACCATGTATGAGATATATATATATATATATATATATATATATATATATATATATATATATATATATATATATATATATATATACTAAGCAAGAAATCCTCAAACGGGGGATAAAAAAGAATTAATTATTTGCAAATCCTTTTTAATGCACGCAGCAAAGCGAAAACAAACCCGGCAAAAAGAAAACAGTAAGTGAACTAGCCTAACGCTCATCTTGGGCTGCAGAGTTACTTAGGTGTATTAGAGACCAAAGGTATACGCTATAAATTTGAACTTGCACGACAAGACGCCGAGAAATAAAACATTTGAATACCTTTCAAATAATTTAAAACTCATTTATTGCTCTATGCAGCCGTGTACCCACTGTTGTGTTTTGCTTAAAAGCGTAGAACTTGTATAAAAACAGACCAAGAGCATCTTAGTACTCTCTGGTAAGTGACTATCGAGAAAGGTAAACAAATTGTATTACGACGGATTATTTTAAAAAATAATTATTTTTGTATTTGTTTCATCATCAACATACAATCATGCATCAACTTTATCACTGACATGCAAAACAAGTTAAATAAATATAGGTGTTTCTAAATTGTGATATTAATTTTCACTATCACGCAAATAAACTCTAGGAACATAAAACACGTTTTAAATTAACTTATCCCTGGAAGAAATTTACTCCGTGTTCGCTTTAAAGCTGCTCAAAATGCATGTAAGGATTCTCCTTCACAAGATTGTGCAGCGATCTCTGAAGTCCACGTGTTCTAGAATTTATTTGCTAGCGTACTTTGAACCACACTGTTTAACAAATTGAATTTTGTAAATCAAAATATTTCCGATGTATTTAGAATATTAAAAAAAATCAAGTTATAAATTGAGAGTTGTATCAGAAAGCATCTTACAAATTGCGATATATCAGTATTCATTGATATGTATTATGATTATTGTGTATACATTTTAAACGTTAGGGTTGTTTGAAATTTTAAATTACTGAATAATTAGCAAAATCCAATTTAATAAACTTAATTGTCACAAATATTCATGATATTTTGTTTTATACACACTTTTTTGCGCTCCTCTAAGTTCGTTAATGAGTATGTATATAAATTGTTAAAAATATTTATTATCCAAAAGCAAAGTCACCTAATTTGTTAAAAATATCTAATCTTAATGTATTAAGTCCAACTCTAACATTATTATAGAAACCAATATAATAATGTTAGAGTACCATAAATTACTGTAAGACTAACCACACGTTAGATTGATAAGTGAAGTATACGAGTAGGGACAGTCTGGTCAAATTTTTTCTGTATTTTCGTATGCAAAATTTTCAACATATTCGCGGAATAACACATTATATTTTTCATATTAGTAATTGTGTTAACCCTTTTAGCCACACTTTTATATTTCGAATAATATGAACAAAAATATATATGGCTGTATTAGTTAGGACTACTACATGTATTAAAAAAATAAAAAAAATTGCTTCTGTCTTAAGGCTTTTGAGGAATGAGGTGGTTACCAGTACTAACCACCGTGGCTATAGAATAAAAATGTATGATGAATAAAGAAATTTATTTTATGGAATAAATACTCCCAAACTGTTCGAACTGGACGAGATTTAGTACTACACTTGCAGCAGTCCTAGATGTGGCCTGATGTGGTTGGTACTGACTACTTTCTACTAGTATTTCTTAGGGAACTGTTAATTTGTTACGTTTTATCAGCACAGAAATCGGAAAATGCGCTAGAGGACTGGTACCAGAACCGTAAGATCGCATATTCACAAAAGCAGGGGCAAGAATTCCCTGGGAGACAGGACAGCGGAATTCCTTGATTATCAGTCTTGACAGTCCCATATTATGATCAAGTTTTTCAAAATCTTTGTAAATAATAAAAGAATTTACCAACGCGCAATTCAAGAAATAAAAGAATATTCTATGCCACCACCAATTACGAGACTTTCTTTCAATGGCATAACAGCTTTTGAGTTGGTTAAACTTGTCTACAAAGTAATACTTTACAAGTTCAGGGCAAGCTGATATTTCGAGGGTCGTGATAGTTTGATAGAAAGTAGACTACCCTCTTGTCTTTCCGCTTTATCACAGCCACATTTGCGTTACTGATTCGATAGTCATGTTTACCCCTTCGAGTGTTTTAATTCGATTGTCAGTTACAATTACTAATGAATAGCAATTTCGTAATTGAAGCTGTCAGTTGATTTAAACGATACCTAACGGCCATTCATAGAGGTCAGGGATATATTTGTTATATTCGTTCAAAAATTAAAAAAATATGCCGTTGTTTTTAGAATATCGTAGGTAAAATGTGTGGTTAGCGTTAATAACCACCTACGCTGAAAGAGTTGAAATGTAAGATTTATAATGCGAATAAATACATGGATATGTAGAATAAAAGGAGCTGTTTCTGTAGTATATAAATGTCTCATATCTAGTGGTAAAATCTGTATTTAAAACCTACTTTATACTTTTAACGACATTCAGCATATGTAACATTATAAACAGCACCGTCTACTACGACCCTGATCTTCCGACTTCCGACCAAGAAAACTGGTGATCCAATTGCATAATTTCTCGGAAAGCCCATATGAAGGAAGCTTCATAAGAAGCGCTTTGTGCCAAACCTGATCGAAGGATAGCAATTTCGTAATTGAAGCTGACAGTTGATTTAAACGATACCTAACGGCCATTCATAGAGGTCAGGGATATATTTGTTATATTCGTTCAAAAATTAAAAAAATATGCCGTTGTTTTTAGAATATCGTAGGTAAAATGTGTGGTTAGCGTTAATAACCACCTACGCTGAAAGAGTTGAAATGTAAGATTTATAATGCGAATAAATACATGGATATGTAGAATAAAAGGAGCTGTTTCTGTAGTATATAAATGTCTCATATCTAGTGGTAAAATCTGTATTTAAAACCTACTTTATACTTTTAACGACATTCAGCATATGTAACATTATAAACAGCACCGTCTACTACGACCCTGATCTTCCGACTTCCGACCAAGAAAACTGGTGATCCAATTGCATAATTTCTCGGAAAGCCCATATGAAGGAAGCTTCATAAGAAGCGCTTTGTGCCAAACCTGATCGAAGGCCTTCGCTATGTCCAAACTAACGGCCAACACCTCCTCCTTGGACTCTTCTGCTTCAGCCTATTTATAAGTTAGGTAACCCAGAAGATCACCAGCCGAGCGACCGCGACGGAAACCGTACTGGCTGGCTGTCACTAATCAGTTGGTGATCTTCAAGGTACCGTATGAGCTGGCTGTTAATAATGGATTCCATTATTTTAGAGAACAAGGTGGTTATGGTAATAGGCCTATAGTTGGACGGATTTTTATATGACATAGACCCAGTCGATAAATGATGACAATTATTACTAAATGCGACAGTTTTTATGCCTAATTCCGTTAATCATTGTCTGCCGAGAAAGGATGTAGTGCCCCCTTCGATAACAAATGATTCTATTCGTTTGGTTTGGCCCGCATAGCAAGCGACTGGCCTAATTATACATAAAGGGTTTATTCTGGAGCCATCATAACAGTTTAACACTATTTCTTGCACTACTCTTGCACTCGTCTTGCACGCGACTTAAACTCATCTTGCTATCATACTATTAAAAAAAAACACTCACACCTGTCACCCAGAGGGGTATGCAGAGACTGCAGACCTTCATTTGGCACGATCCTGACACACCTCTCTTGCCTCTTTCACATCCATACACCAACGCATTCATGCTCGTCGGTTAAGGGTACTCCTAATTTGGCCCGTTTTCAATAAATCGCCAATTTGGTCGATAAATTTTCGCCTAGGACGTCCCTTTCCGACTCTGCCATTCACTTCTGCAACATAAATTTTCTTTGTCACTCTTTCCTTATTCATTCTTTCCACATTACCACCTAATCCTAGGCCTAATCCTAGGCCCACCCTACAGTTGCCCCACGGGTGGTGTTAAATGAGCGACAAGCCGATAGCACAGACTCGGCTCCTCGCCGTGGTAGCGGTGTAAAATTTACTACCCCATATTTCGCACCATGAGGAAGCAAACAAAAGAAATGGCCCTGAGTTCCCGGCGCCCCTTTAATGGGGCAGGGGTGCGAAGAATCTCCGGTGAGGAAAACCGGCGACGAGGTTCGCCACCTGTCACGTTCTGTCTCCCGGAGGGGCGAAAAGTGGATTGCAGAGGCCCGTCTGGCTACGTACTATCATTATTAAAGTAAAAATTAAATAAATAATATAAAATTAAAAACTGTAAAATTTTTAATTAAAATATAAAATTTAAATGGAATTTAAAATTAAAATTACAAATTTAAAATTAATGAAAATTAATTTTCCCTGATTAATTCCTCAAATTAAAATTAATTTTAATAAAAATTTAATTAAGTTTTAATTTTAAATACGATTTAATTTTAAATTAATTTTAATTTTAAAATTAATTTTTGAGTTAATTTATTTTAAATTAATTTTAAAATTAATTAAAATTAAAATATAAATTTTAAATTGATATAAATTTATAATATAAATTTTAAATTAATTTAAATTAAAAATATAAATTTTAAATTGATTTAAAATTAAAATATAAATTTTAAATTGATTTAAAATTAAAATTAAAAAAAATTAAATTAAAAGAACAATAATAATAGAAACTAAAATTTAAATAAATTTTTAATTTTTACTTTAAATCAATTTAAAATTTACATTTTCATTTGAATTTGAATTCGAATTTAAATTTTAGGATTTTAGTTTTTATTATTAATTTGATGTATAATTTAATAATAATAGTACGATAGCAAGACGAATTCAAAACGCGTGTAAGATTAGTGCATGAGGAGTGCAAGGCGAAGGTAAGACAAGTACGAGAGCAAGACGTGGGCAAGACGAGAGTAAGAGGAGTGCAACACGAGTGCAAGACGAGTGCAAGTTGAGCGCAACTCGAGTGCAAAACGGGTACAAGAACTTTAATTCAATTTAATTTTAGTTTTAATTTCATTTTTATTTATATTTTAATTTTGAATTCAAATTTTATTTCATATTTTTAGTTTTAATTTTACGATTTTAGTTTTAATTTTAATTATTAATTTAATTTATAATTTAATAATTATAGTGCGAGTGCATGACGAGTGCAAAACGCGTGCAAGACGAGTGCAAGAGGATTGCAAGAGGTGTGCAAGGCGAAGGTAAGACGAGTGCAACTCGAGGTCGAGACGAGTGCAAGAACATAAATTTAATTCACAATTCTTTTCAACGTCATTCAACAAACGCGATGCAAAAGCTATCGGTCGCTCACTGTGGCTCTCGTCATCTAACTGGAAAAGGACGCCCCCGACCTCTCGCGCACTTGTATCACAAGTTACAATAAAACGTTTCTTAGCTTCATAATGCGCAATACCTTGAAAATGGACACTATTTCTTAATTTGAGTAAACGATGAATCGCTATCCGATGACATAATATGAAGTAACTTATCACTCGTACTCTAGAATTTGCCATAGAATTTCAATATACCTAGAAACGACCGCAACTGCGTCACGTTAGTCGGCCTTGGTATCCCTAATACGGCTTCTACCTTCGAGGGGAAATCCCAGAAAATGCACAAAATTTGTCATTAAACAAGTTTAAATGTTTCAATTAAAGAACATTACATAAATGAAAAGAACTTCTGAGAATGAGGTGATCGCCGCCATGCTGTTTCTTTAAAAAATCATACAAAAATTATACAAAATAAATTTATTGTTATTTATAATATGTTTAAATAAAGTTTCGATTTTTCGGGTAGAGGGTTTCTTGCTGGCCAGGACAGAGCTTTTCTTGCGAACCAACAGTAAATAAAAAATTGACTTTCAATAAGTAATATACAATATAGATTTATTGAATAAAAATCATTCATTTTATTTCATGACATATGGCATACTACTGTGGGGAAACGCTGCCGACATTGAATGCCTCTTTGTGTTGCAGAAAAGGGCTGTTTGGACTATCTATGGTATACGGTCAGTTAGTCGATGTTGTGCCAACCCTAGATAAAGTCGGCCGCCATCTTTGCGATTCGTTCGCTAAGCACTCGATCTCAGCGTTTTTGAGATGGTATTTAGCCAGATTTATTTTATTTTGTATTAATTGTAAATATAGCACAATTTGCATGTTTCCTAATATTTTGGAAACTACAGGACTTCGCCCGTTTATTGTATATATGTAATTGATTGCATCGTTAAATATATTTTCACATTTAACAATTTAAGTAGCCATTGCGAATCGGCTGAAAATATGCTGTATGTTTTTAATTTATAAATAACGACGTGAATTTATAAATAACCATTTATTTGTTTCTAATTATATAAAAGTAAATAAACTTTCCTTTACGAAGGTGGCTATAGTTTTGGTCTACGTAATCAAGTTTTTATGTTATAACAGCGTAGATTGTAACTAACAAATAGCGACCAATTGCGCAATCCGTAAATTCTTCATCAGGTTTCACTTAATATTTTTACTATGTTTTTAAATATAAATCGTTTTATAATATGGAATAAACATATCAGGTAAATAATTAAATTTAGGGATATAATGAATAATCGCACCCTTATCGATCTTATTTTTTACTAAACCCAATGTTTTAAAAGAGTCGCTAAAATGGCTTGTACTTGTGATTTCAACGCCTCTAAAATATTATTGTAATCATATTTTGATAAAATTTTTTCTTATTTTAATGGCTATGCATAACATTTAAAATATTTGAAGTGCTCATCTTGAGTAAGTCATGAATTAAGTTTTATTGACGGCGGATCGAACGCGTGAAACACTGTCCCGACCTACTGGCAAAGTAAGCTAACAATTTTTTTTACGCAAGCAATCGAGCGGATAAAGCAACCTACCATAGTGATGAAGGAATTTAATTTATCATTTGACATTTAATGTTGGGTTCAAACAACAAAAATATGTTTTTGACTACTCTGTAGACAATTTCGTGGGTAAAAAACAAAAATCAGCCAAGTACGAGTCGGAATCTATATCTATAAGTATGAAAAGTTCCGTAACATCGTAAAAACACCTTTCTAGTAGGGTAGCCCCATTTGATATTTAATTAATTTTAATTTTTATTATTTGTTTTAGCGACAACAAAAATACATATTCTGTAAAAAATTCAATTGTCTACCTATTACGGATAATGAGATACAGCCCGCTAATGGTCGGTACACACGACAACGATTTATCGTTCTGCGCAGACCATTTGTGCAGTTTTATCGTACGTGTGTACAGAAATCGACGTAGATTTTTTGGTTGGTGCAAGCCATCGGAGCAAGGTTTAAAATCTATTCGATAAATCGTTGTCGATCGCGTTTGCACAGTTTCATCTTAGTGTGTGTATGGAAATCGTACCAATAGTCAGTTCGTTCGCATGGCTTGGTGTATGGGGACCACTTACCATCAGGTGGACTGTGTGTTCGTTTGTTACCCTATCCTATTAAAAAAAGTAGAATAAATAAATGAAACGGTATTTTTTGTATTTTATATATTAAGATGATTTTGAAGGAAGAAATAAACAACATGCAGCCATATTCAATACGTTAAATATATGCATATTAATTAATGTATAGAATTATCCTGCCAGGGGACTTTTCCCTCGTTCACAAAATAACTCATAAATTAATTTCTCATTTGTTTTGCTGTTCTCTCAGAATCTCCTTGACGAGTACGTTGTAATGGTTCAAGCGTTGATCTTCTTGTTGCAAGTCCTGATGAGGTTGTACCCTCTTCAAAGTTTTCACTATCAAAATAATCTGACGAAACATATGTAGACAACGATGTTGTCATCAAATAGTTGTGCAAAACACAAGTTGCTCTAACAATTGACTCTATGTTTTTAGTTGACATATTAATTTGTGTTCTGTAAATTCTAAACCTTGCTGCTAGTATGCCAAATGCGTTTTCAACTATGCGGCGCGCTCGTGGTGTTCGGTAATTATAAATCTTCTTCGCTCTACTATCCAAATCATTTTGTCGAAATGGTTTCATCATATCTTTTCTAAGAGGAAACGCGTCGTCAGCTACGAAAACATACGGCAGCGTTCGTGAACTATTGCTCAATGTCTATTGTTCAGGAATGTTTAAATCATTATTTTCCAACTTTTCGTAAAACTTCGTATTCAAGAACACTCCTCCATCTGATACTCTGCCATTTGTACCAAAATCAAACAGCAAGAATTTGTATTTTGCATCAACAATTGCCATGAGAACCATACTACGTCTATTTTTGTAGTTAAAATAATAAGAACCACTATTAAGAAAGCCAGGCTAGCGCAAGCGCTTCATCGTCTTCCATCACGAATGACGTGTTTTTCTTCTGAGTTTCTGCCGAGAACGGACGATCGACGCAGATATAGTAGACGTGTGGACGCACTACGGACGTTCGATAAACCGCGCAAACGAACTGTGCAGTTCGTTTGCGCAGTTTTGTCGTTACCGTGTATACCGGGCTTAACAGACAGACGGACGGACGGACGGAGAGCGGAGGCTTAGTAATAGGGTCCTGTTGGCTACCCTTTGGGTACCGACCACTCAAAAGGAGAACATTTTTTTTAAAAGAATATTAACAATGTTATAAACATTACTAATATTTACCTTAACCACTCGTGGTCAGCTTAAATTTCTTGTGTAACGAGTGGTTCACGCCAGTCGTCGAATGGCGGATTCGAATCCACGACCTTTTTGAGTTCGCGGTCCGCGCCCTGCAGTTAAGCTACTGTCGCTTAAAGAACATGTGCTGCAACTTTTCAAAGTGATATTGTTTCCCAACCCCCATGCGGGCACGGCTGCGGGTAAAGCAAATTATGTAAATACATATTATACACATTTTTCTATAATAATAGATTCAAACACAAAAATACATAATATGATACTTATGTTAGCACTACTAGTGATTTTACTAATAAATTTCAATCAATCTCTCAATAGACATAGTTAGAACAGTTTTATACCAATAGAGTTCAATATATATATATATATATATATATATATATATATATATATACAACATGTAACATAATTTAGTAAAAGTAGTTTGTTCGAAAGTAGTGAATCGATTCCTATCATTTTTGAAATATGTGTTTTTTTTGTCCCAAAAATAATTAAAACTACGTAAATTACAGTCACACTAAATCTGTTCAGTCAAAACAACTGAAATGGATCGTAACTTAAGGTAATAAGACTTTTAAGAGTTCGGGTATTATTACTAATTCTATCATTCAATAAAAATAAAGAAAAATGAACTTTATTTCAAGCACGTTAAAGTCTTTGCGTTCGTGGATTTGTACTGTGACCACAACATTCTTTCAGAATTACTAATTTGATAAATAATCAGTGCATAAAAATGTTTAACTAAAATTCAGTGTATGTATTATGATTATAACATAATATACTAGTTGGGGTGTCTGAGGGTGTGCGTTAATTACGTTACATATTGTATATATATATATATATATATATATATATATATATATATATATATATATATATATATATATATATATATATATATATATATATATATATATATATATATAGCCAGGAATAGCGGGGCCGCCGGGGACTGGGGGCCGTCTATTTGTGTCATTGTTCATGGGGGGTATATGGCATGGCGACCCCCCACTAGATGGAGTGACGACCTGGTAAGATATGCAGGAAGTCGATGGATGCAGGTGGCTCAGGACCGTGCTTTGTGGCATTACTTGAGGGAGGCCTATGTTCAGCAGTGGACTTGTGAAGGACTGTAATGATGATGATGATGATGATATATTTATATATATATATATATATATATATATATATATATATATATATATATAACATATTGTATATATATATATATATACAACCTGATTTTAAACTATTTACATGTTACACATTAAAACTCTCGCTTACTTTTCCCCGTGTATAAGTACTTTGTGGACAGACGAAGGCATATTATACTATTTATAAATATTCTTGTGCAGTTCGGCTGTGCTATATGCATATTTGCCGAACATTTTTAAATTTATAGCCCTTCCAGATGCCATAGTTTGTGGTAATACGTACATTCGTTTTATCAGTTCTTCACGTACACCTGTAATGTCTGTAGAGCAAGAGTAATTCTGAAAAAAATCTCTGAGCAGTATTAGGATATGTTGTCACATTTCCTCCCAAAACTGCTTTTGTTACAGTTTTTGTGTCGTCTTTGTTTATTTTTTTATTTTCGTGTGTAGTAGCAGACCATTTTTTGTAAGACAAGTTGTAAGAAATGTGCAAAATCATCTCCATACTCCTAATCCAAGCATGCTGTATTGAAAGTCTATATTGAAATAAACTTTCGATTACTTGTCGTATCCTCACTGCTTTTAAGTTATTCATTTTTCGAGAGATAGCGCTACCGTTTTTGTAAATTAATAATACACGTGCCACAGAATGATACAAATCTTGAAGATTTACTTTTGCATTTATAATAGTAATGGTAATGCTCGATTCAGGTGGCCACACTTTTGACCCCCTCATAACGCAAAAACTATTTCACATAAACGTTACGAATTTGGCTCATATATCGAAACTTGCAAATTACATATGTATTTCAAATTTCGTAAATACAGTACAAACGGTTATATTTCGATAATAACGTCCAAAAAACGTCATTTTTATCACTGACTGACCTATAGATCAAAACTCTAACCCAGTTCCAGATGACCTAGAAAGTTCAAATGTAGCATGCAGATAGGTAATTAAATGAATACAAAGGAATAAATCAGAAACTGGTAAATTTTTATCATTTTCTTATAATTTTTCACTTTTTAGGGTTCCGTAGTCAACTAGGAACCCTTATATGTAGCTTCGCCATGTCTGTCTGTCCGCCTGTCCGTCCTCGCTTAATCTCTGTGACCGTTAGCACTAGAAAGCTGAAATTTGGTACCAACATGTGTATCAATCACGCCGACAAAGTGGTGAAATAAAAATTGGAAAAAAATGTTTTATTAGGGTAGCCCCCCTATATGTAAAGTGGGAAGTGATTTTTTTTTTAATTTCAACCCTAACGTGTGATATATTGTTGGAAAGGTATTTAAAAATGAATGGGGGTTTACTAAGATCATTTTTTGATAATGTCAATAATTTCGGAAGTAATCGCTCCAAAATAAGAAACAATGTGTCCCCCCCCTCTAACCTTTGAAGCATAAGTTTAGAAAATATGAAAAAAATCTGCAGAGTAGAACTTTATAAGGACTTTCTAGGAAAATCATTTTGAACTTGGATGGAAACAACGGTACCCACTACCGGGAGCAGCTGCAGGAGTGCGAAGCGCAGCTGGAGCGCGAACATAATGGATACCCACCTTTAAACTCATAAGTGGGAACACTTATTGTGACGGACGGGAAACTACGGAACCCTACACTGAGCGTGGCCCGATACGCTCTTGGCCGCTTTTTTTCAAAATATTTCCGTTTTGGTACTTAACTAAACTAAACTAAGAGTATAGTCGACTTTCGTATTTATTACGTTATTAACCGGGATTTAGTATTAATTATTGTTTCAATATCTAGCGCATATCTATAGTGTAAGATTACTACTTACGAATAATTAAATAATAGGCGCGACGATGGAGCAGCAGGGTGGAAGCGGTGCGATAAAGCCTTGACGGGAACATTGTTTGCATAATTCAATGGACGCGAACGTCTCCGATCGAATAGCAGCTGCGCTCATAAGCGTGAGCGCCGCCGTCTTGCTGTCCGGTTGTCTCTAGATATCTAACCAATAAGGTTGTGATTTATGCTACGAAATTCATATATTTTCTTAAAAATACTTATATATTTGTGGTTATATTATTATTACAATTCTTTTAGTAAGTACGTACCGCGTGTCTAGATGGTATAGGCAATAGTTTAAATCAAAAATTAATAATAATTTTAGTATAGTTATGATAGTTATAAGTAGATATACTTAAACTCTGAATGAATTTGAGAAAGAGAACTTATTGCTATGGTAAAAAATCGTTTTTCTTGAGAATTCGATAGATAACAGGTAATTTGTTTGTATATCGTACAATGAGTCGTACAATAGAATTACAGGTGGGTGACACACTTACCTTACACCGAATAATTCCAATGCCTCCCGATGGAATCTGCCTATTCCATTCGATTGTCAAGTTTCAGATATTAAGTAATGTATATGTTCACATGGAATAATTCCCTATTTGTTTAACATCAAAGGTACAAGAAAATATGGAAAAAAAACATAAAAAGACAATTATACGCAGTAAAATACAGTAGTTCAGTCAGACCTTAGGCTACAGTATATTATCCTAAGTTATAAGAAGAAATGATATTTTACGTTATTATAAATAAATTTCTGGATTGACCATTGAACTTGGCACCCATTTAGATCTCACTTCTTTTGTCGTTGAAGTTAACAACCAAGACATACATCATAATATTCAACTTGGCTCTCATTTCACATTTATATTTTTTATGGGATTATATTTATAATCATCATCTTAATAATTACATTGCGTATGTTTATTTTTTGGTGGAAATCAGCTGCTTCAGATTGAAATGTTCAGCTTAGCTAAATAAGGGATCTTTTTAATATTTTTCATTTTCTTTACTTTTACTAATTAAAATTAAATGTTTACATTTTATTTTAATTTTGAAATAAATCTTACATGTAAATTATTTAAAAAAATTACACAAAAGGTGTTTAAGATACAATGAACTTTTATAGTTGTATCCCTATAAATTTAATAATGAAATGCAGGCAAGTATAAAACGAAGGAGCTTTTGAATTAATGAGGTGACATAAACTTTCGTACTTAGTAAATGTACAACAATTGTTTTGAGTTTAATATAGCACTGTTTACGGTATCATGACAACTTCATAAAGTGTTCTTATTCAGGTAAAAATAAATTTTTTTTTCTTTATTTTATACATAAATAAACATCTTACTCTCACAAAAAGTCTCTTATACAAAAATATAGTTACAGGCACTTAGACATTTTAATCAATCGATCTTCTTACTTGTTGGTTTCGATTTTCTGATATAAAATATTGAAATACCATCCATCCTTAACATACAATACATTCTTCATGGTTTTTCACAATATTCCAAAATTTTCTTTTATAATAGTATTCAAATTCTACCAAACCGCTCCAGTACGTTTTGACGGCCTTCAGTTATCCCCAAAATCGGTTTCATGTTTTCTTTAACCATCGAGCAAGTGTTTAATGCCAACAACTAAAATCTTTTATAGGTGACACCGGTGATCGAATTCGGAATGTTTGCGTACTAAACTTATGGCTAGAACTTAAGGATAATCTTAAGCTGCAAAGACTCTAAGAAAATTAATATCTCGTAATGCCTTTTCTATATTATTTTAGTTATTATATTTTATTATATTAGTTAATTATGGGTATCAAATAAATAAATAAATTAAAAGTATTTATATGCCACACAAAAATACAATATACAAATACTGTTATTCTGCCACAGCCTTTGCGCATAATTCATATAGAATCTTAGGTAATTGATGAAACATACGTATCAACAATAAAAAAGTAAAAATTAAAATTAAAATATCAATAAAACAATTAATAAATTATAGTTGCTAAATACACAAAAAAGTTGTCTAATTTGAGGTGACTGTTTTTAAATAAGCCACATGCGGCATCTTTGTCGGAAGGTAGACGGAAATAGGTTAGACCGGACTGATGGTGGCAAATTGTTCCAAATTTAGCAGTGGCAAATTTAAAATATCTAATAATCCGGCAATATATATTAATATTAAAAATGCAAAGTCTGATGCAGACATCGACAATCCGCCATTTAATATCGTGGCGACAACGACAAATTCTCTCTTCTGAAAATATGGTTTTGTATCTTCAAGCATAATATATAAACTGATCCTAAGCAAATTTTTCTACAATGATTTTCCCATTGTATTGTATCACAATAAAACCAACGCTTTCGCTCTAGTGAGAGACTGCGAGAGTTCATTTTATCGGAAAACGGTTATCGTGATTTATTGCCGCTTCTGTTTACAGACCACTTTTACCCAAGTACACCATGATACTAAAGAAATAATTATCGTAGCAAAAGAACCAATCACGCTTTTGCTCAATTATCTAAATTGTATTACAACGTTATCGGTATAAAACATTAAAAAATACTCCAAAATTATAATAATAGCCACATCCCGGTAGACATGATAACTGCAACTGCAACTGTTCTCGCTCTGAAATAATGTCTCGTGGATAGTTACTATAAAAATTCGCTCGATAAAATAACCGTATAAAGCCTTGGTGAAACCCGGTCATCATCACTAACAGGACAATTCTTGCAAATAATCCTGACATCATTACCACCGGGCAACATCTCAAGTGTGAAGCTTTATATTACATTAACATTTTTTTTATGAGAAGGTTGACATACGAGCTCACAGTCCACCTGGTGGTAAGTGCTTGCTGTGGCCCATAGACTTCTACATCTATCCACGATTGTAAATCAAAATGCAAATGCATTGTCACCCGTGAAAACTACGATGGAATGCCTCATTTCCAATAAAATGGGTCTGCGGTTCTCTACACTCGCCATACGAAACACAGCAGTGTTAAGCTGCTATTTTACACTGGTATTCTGTTAGAGCGTGGTCCTTCTCCGTTCGAGCTGACCAATTCGTGCTAAAACTATACTACTATTATAGCTGCATCATGACTCTACCACGTCTACCAACAGTTCAAGAGAGGTGGGTTCAGTTTAAATAGACGATCTGTACTATGCCACGGAACCAACTCAGTTAACTTAGCCAACCTTGTATAATAATACCTTTAGTCTTCGAGTTGTTTAGTTCTTTATTTTGAGAGAATTGTTTTGTTCTAGATTTATTATGATTAACTGATTTTGCATCCTAGCCTCCGATTTTTTCGCATAATCACTACAACGGATACGATTTTAGGATGAGTGAGTGCATCTGTGTTTGCAATATTATATTCTTTCTGCTTTTGATAGCTTCCGAAGAAATTCACTATATCAAAATAGTAATCATATGTGATGTTTTGTAGAAAACACCACAAAAGAATTATCTTTGCAGTTTATTGATAAAAATCTGTCCATGTGCTTGTCGGGCCAGGCAGATTGCAGGTCGAGAAATAGAGGTTGGTTTTCGTAGCTGCCCGTCACAATAAGTGAACTTAGAAGAGGCCTTTTTGATACTATGAGCATATTGAGTTAGAGATTTGACCGCTATAACGACAAAAAATGGGCCCAACTAGAATGACGGTAACTGAAGGACTTATTTTGCAATCAGACTTGGAGTGGTATTCAAAAAAGATTTAAAAAAACTTTTCAATGTTGAAAGTAATAAAATCTACATTAAATCATTCCATTCCAAGTACGTACAAAGATAATCATAGTTGACTGTTTATCTATGTATTCCAGGCAGTGCAACAGTGAAATAAATAAGACCGTAACGAACCTTCACCTTAACTATCACTGCCCTAAACAATCCTGACGATCGCCCGCGTAAAACAAGAGTACCAATGAAACTGTATGAGACTATGTGATTGTTGAATACTCTGAATGAAGTCTACAATAATTACCAACTAAACTAAAACATAAATAAGCGAAAGCAGTAAGTACGAAAGGCTCTCCCAGCCTAACCCGCAAAGGAAAAAGTAAAATTTTAGTAGTTATGCATATAAGTTGTTTTCTTTATAAAATATTTATTTCGTACAATTTAAAATAACATTACAAAGTTATAATGCAGCCAGTATTAAGTTATTTTCATCTTCATCATCTTAGAGTTGTGATGACATTTTTACTAATCCAAGCGCATTTTTAAACTGGTCGACTCCTACTCGTTAACTTGTTAATTCTACTTAGCTTTTAAAAGTTTTTAGTTTTTTAGTTCTTTCTTAATTATATATGCTGTTATGTTGTATACTTTCACATTTTCAAAGACAGCGGTTTAGATCTACCATCTAGGGGGGAGGGAATACATGACTCTATTGAAAATACCACTATAGGAAATAATATTTCGAAAACAACCTTCGTTTTTTTATTTAATTTCGAAATCAAACAGACTCCTGAATTGAAAAATTTTTAAAAGAACTATCCAACGATAACCAACACGACAAAAAAGGCGGTAAAAAAAAACATAATCCTCCCTTTACCTGTATGGGAGATACCCAAAATGAAGATGTTTTGTAAGATTTTATTTCACAGTTTTTTAGGCGTGATTAATATCTATAACTATGCCAAATTTCGGATTTATAACTTCTAAGGTCTCTGAGTAAAACCCTGGACGGACGTACGGACGGACGGATATGGCGAAACTATAAGGGTTTCTTGTTTAATTACGGAACCCTAAAAAGGAAAACACTCAGGTTTACGCTCTGAAAAGCTCTTTAATTATATATTATATGTATATTAATCATTAATTCGTAATTTTATAAATAATTTAATTTTTGTCATCATCCCTTACCATTCCATTGCTGGCTGAAAGGCTTCACAAGAGCTCAAATACTCACCTTCTTCACCTTTTGTATACAACCGATACCCACCACGTCTAATAAGTTGTCGATCCAGCCAGCTCAAGATCAGATAACATTGCGCATAACCTACCCATTTTGCAGATCCTTAGGTACATATATCGTAGATTTTTGTTCTGAAAAATATTTCCTCGTTTCGGATTTTATCCTTCAGGAAATTCGATTTTAGCACTTTGCATTGCCTTCACTTTAAATCTGCAACTTAAAATCTGTGGGTAAAGTGTTGTGCTATATTCCAAATATCAGCACTGTACGCCTAAATTAAACTAACGCACACGAGAAAATCATATTTTTTCTTTCTATAAATACTTCGACGATTCCAGTTTTCCCATTAAGGCATTAAATTTATGTAGAATATGTGTATTAAATCTGTAGAAAATTTCCGACAAAACATTTTCATAATTTTGTAAATCATGTAACTCTTACAAATTGATGTTTTAATTTATTTCCGTAAGATTTTTGTTACGATAACAGTAATAAGGGGAAAATCTGAATGGCTGCATATTGTCTGTTATCTAAGAAAGCAATAATTATTTCTGATGTGTGAAGTCGAATATATCTCATGATTAAGCACAAAGTTTGTTCGGACTTAAAAAGATAATATTTCAGTTTTTTGCTTTAAAAACATCTTTCACCTTCCTGCACCCAGTGTTGCAATTTCCTTTAAAACTGTCTAGTAGATATGGTATCTAATGTGAATACAAAGTCAGATGGATACAGAAAAAAAAATAGTGTCCTTAATACAGACCACTCAACTTATTTTAAACAACATATGCATAGACTATAAAAATAATTGGCTAAAGTCAGTCCAATAATTTATACTTGCAACTTAATTTCCTTAAAAATCCTATTAATGTTTCAGCCATGATGAAATAATTATTTTTTTACTATTATTTTCACGTTGGATTTATTTAAAATATATATTATCATTAAATTCAATGTATACCGGTAATAAATTTTTCTTTAAAGTTAGTCGTAATTATACTTATTATATACTTAGGGCGTTATGAAAAAACATATTGAACTTGTATAAAGCACCGTATAACAGAAATTTCTTCCACTTGGTCTCTCTTTGAAAGGATAATTCGCCTCAATTGCTACGCTTATCAGGCGGATTAGTGATCGAAGTACCAGATTTTCGCACCGCTGTTCCCCATCCCTATTCTTTGAATTTTTTAATTTTACGTAAACAAGATGATGATATCACTTTTTATCGTAAGCATGAAATCTTTCTGGTAAAACGCATAGATTATTTAACGAAAAATTATTTAATCAAAATATAATTAATTTTTAAGTGTTTTTTTTTTACATTAGTATACTAGAAGTATGATACTATAATAAGCTCTCTTCGCAATTTTCAGTTTAAAATTAAAATTTTGTTTTAAAATTGTTAGCTTTAACGCATGTTACAATTCATCATCATCATCACCATTACAGCCCTTTACAAGTCCACTGCTGAACATAGGCCTCCCCCAAGGTATGCCACAAGGCACGGTCCTGAGCCACCTACATCCATCGACTTCCTGCATGTCTTACCAGGTCGTCACTCCATCTGAGGCTGCCACTCGAGAACCTTTTTTCCCCAACGGTTGTTGGTTCTTCGAGCTATATGGCCGGCCCATTGCCACTTCAGCTTACTAATCCGTTTAGCTATGTCGGTCACTCTAGTTCTACTGCGGATATCCTCATTTCTAAGTTTATCACGCAGAGAAACTCCGAGCATAGCCCTCTCGGTTTGTATCGGTTTGTATGGGTCTTTTTTCTATACACAGTATGACCTATGGTGTTGTTAGGATTTCGGATGACTAACACATCTAGGAAAGCTAAGGAATTATTTGCCTCTAACTCCATAGTAAATTGAATTTTAGATTTTATGGAATTAAGATGTTCTAAAAATGCAGTTACTTTGTCTGATGGTAAAATTGTGAAAGTATCGTCTACGTACCGCTTGTAGAACCTTGGGGTGACAGGTGCAGTAAGGAGGGCTTTCTCCTCGAAGTCTTCCATGAATATATCGGCGACAATGGGAGATACAGGTGAGCCAATCGCAACACCATCTACTTGCTTGTAGAACGCTTCCTTCCACAATAGATAGCCAGATGTAAGGCAATGTCTTAGTAGTTCTGCATATTCTGGTGGCATGTTATTTTCATCTAGTTTCCTAGTTATAATTGAGATGCAGTCTTCAACAGGTAGACATGTAAATAGAGACTGAACATCAAAACTGACCATGGTTTCATTGTCAGCAAGACGTAGGTCTTTTATCTTACATACAATAATATACATACAAAATGGTATGAATCCTTAGTATGTGCTCTTGTGTGTCCTGAGTGGTGATAATATTTTGGCTAAGTGTTGCGCCGATCTGTAAGTTGGCGAATCGATTTGACTCACTACTGGACGTAATGGAGCATTAGGTTTGTGTATTTTTGGTAACCCATACAACTTGGGAGGTCGAATTGACGTCTAGATTCAATTTCTCGGAGTATTTCTTAATTAGATCGCTAGTTGTTTAAGCGTATTAGTTGTAGGGTCTGTTTTGACCTTACGATATGTACTTTCATCCGACAAAAGTTGTTGTATTTTAAAATTGTAATCCGACGTATCCATTACAACCGTAGCATTTCCTTTATCTGCGCGGAGAATCGTAAGCTCTGGTCTGTGGCGTAAGGTTTTTAACGCGTTAAATTCATTTTTGGGAAGATTTAATTTCGGCACTGTACTTCGACGTAACATAGACGAAATGTCTTGGCGTATGGCCTCTAAATCATCTTTACCAATATTATTTTTATACAGACAATCCTCAACACTACAGATAATGTAATCCCGTATGAAGACTGCAATATTGTGTATAGAAAAAAGACCCATACAAACCGATACTTAAATGGTGAATCTCACCACCATCCTTCACAGTTAGCTACAGTGGGCAAATCTTTGTTACAGAGAGCACGAGCAATCTGTGACAGCAAACACCTGGCCGCCGAGCTTCAGCACGTCAAGCAGGTTCTGCACGACAACAAGCTTCGGGTCCCGCGCCTCCGTCACAGTGACCGAGTGAAGCCGGCCACAGTCGAGCGTGTGCCTGCTGTACTACCTTATGTCAGAGGTGTCGCAGACAAGATTGGCTACATCTTGAAGCGAGCTTCTATTAGAACATTCTACAAGCTGCCGAAGAAGATTAGTCAGTTCTTACCATCCGTCAAGTGTCATATTCCTCTACAAGAGATTCCTCTGCAGGAGTGTACAAGCTTGATTGTGATTGTGGTCTCTCATATATAGGGCAAACAAAGAGATCAATTAGAACCCGCGTAAAAGAACACATAGCTGACGTGAAGCATCAACGTTCCGGGAAGTCTGCAGTTTGCGATCATATCCTAGATGGCCCCAACCATTACATCAGATTTGATAGACCACAAATCCTCGCGAAAGAACACCGATTCCTACCGAGGATGATACGTGAGGCTATTGAAATTAAAAAAACATCCTAATTTCAATAGAGAAGGAGGCTTGGTATTACCACCTGCTTGGGATCCTATAATTAATAAAATTAAAACTAAACCCAAGTATACCACTGCAAGACTTCAAACCACAGTTAGTTCATTCTGCGTAGATCGGACCAAAGACAATAATTAAAAAAAAAAGCTGAAGGTACTCCAGGTTAACTTTGACATCGGGACGTCAGTCACCTCAGTCCCCCGTGACCATGGGTGCTGGAAAGCACCCGAAACGTCGGGTGTTAAAAATAAAATAAATAAAACGCGAAAAAATCCGTAAAAGTAGTTTTAATCAAACATTCATAAACATATGATTACATATAGTAACTTTACACTTACGAAGGTTAATATCTTCTACTCCATTAATTTTCGCAATTAACGTACTCTTTATATATTGTATTCTATTGCAGAAATCGAGATATGATTCAACGTTATTAATTTTCAAAGTTTCCAATTCGATCGTGATACACTCTTCGGACCGTGGATTACCGAAATGTTGCTCAAAAGTTAATTTAAGTTATCCCCAGGTTTCAATATCTGGTCTTTCACTAATAAGAGCGGCAGCTCTGCCTACTAATTTTGACGTAATCACTTGAAAAGTGTACAAATCTTGTTTCGTATTTCCTATTTCTCTACATAACTGTATAACATATTCACATTTACGAATGAATAAATTAAGTAAATTTTCATCACCGTCAAGTTTTTTAATAATACCAGAAAGTTCCTTGGGAGTCTGTGTTATTTTAGGCATTTTTATTAAATTAATATTTTTATTAATTTATAATTAATTTAGTTCAATAGTAATATGTAATAAAATTGTAATAATATTTTTATTTTATTATTTATTTATTATTCATTCATTCATTGATTGGGGGGTCATTGTAGAAGCGTGCTCGTCGCGACCCCTGCCAGCCCTTTTCAGGGCTGCAATTCTACACAGCTGCGCACCCATGCAAACGAGGGTTAGAGCGTCCCCCCAAGGCGACGCACACCAGCTCGTCCCCGTTGGTGTGGAATGCAGCGCGCAAAGCGGCGATGGGGACCGCCACCCGTCACGCACAGCCCGACACGGCGGAAGGTGGAGGACGGAGTGCAGAGTTGGCACGTGGAATGTTAGAGGGGCATGAGAGATAAGACGAATGAGTTGATCAAAATAATGAAAGAAAGAGAATTAGATGTCGTGTGTATGTCGGAGACCAAACGGAAAGGCAGTGGTACTGAAGAGCTCCCTGGCGGGACGTTAGCTATATGGTCCGGAGTCCCGGAAAGCGAGAACGCCTGTCAGGGAGTGGGGGTGCTGTTGTCGTCCCGGTTGGTCGATCTTATGACTGAATACAAGGTTGTGAACTCAAGACTTCTCTGGGTTCGCTTTAAACTGGGACTGACGAAGTTATTCCTTTTGGCTGTTTATGCGCCGGTAGCTTTGTCATCCAGGGCTGAGCTGGAGGAGTTTTGGGAGAATGTAAGAGAAGTTCTAGATTTGGTTAAGGGAAACGAAAGAACTGTTGTATGTGGTGATTTGAATGGATGGGTAGGTATCGCTCGACCAGGATACGAGTCAGTGCTTGGAAAGTTTGGCGATAAAAGGTTTAATGATGCTGGCAAGCTTATACCGGCTGTATGCAAGGAAAAGGGTCTTCTTGTGACAAACACTATGTTTAATCACAGGAAGATCCATATGTACACTAGAGAAAGAAAGAATGAGAGAAGTATGATTGATTTGTTCCTGGTGGATGACCGACTGCGAAAACAGGTGATGGATACACGAGTGTTCAGGGGTGCTGCCTGGGAACGGATCATTATCTAGTAATTACTATATTTAGGGGTTTGTTCGCGGGTTGGCGCTACCGGACGGCAGTAACAGAACCACAGTCGGTCTGTCGCATCCGAAGCTGGAAGCTTTAGGAAGCGGATACTAGGGACAAATATCACACGAGGGTAGCCGAAAAGCTTGACACCATCGATGTCAGGAAAGAATGTGTGGAGAGAACATGGCAGAACCTTAGGGATGGAATGGTAAGTGCAGCGGAAGAAGTATGTGGAAGGACAAAAATAGGTAGTAGTAAAAGAAGAGATGCATGGTGGAATTATGAAGTGAGAGAAACTGCAAAAAAGAAGAAAAAAGCATGGTTAGACTAGTTAGCCTCTAGTAACGATAAGCATATGAGAAAGAAGATGAAAGAAAGATGTAAGCTGCAGAAAGTTCATGCAAAAACATTGATTGAGGAAGTACGTGAATGGTGTAGAAAAAACTCTTCTGGAAAGAGGTTGGAAGGTCCTGGAGTGGTGCGACAGCCTTAAGAATGAACAAAGTGCTTTCGAGAACCAATGACGTCCTCTCAGAAAAATCGGACGTCATGCAGCGATGGAGTGAACTTTATAGAGAAATGTATGCGTGTCATGATCTAAGTGAAGGATGACGCCGTGACTGGCACGCCAGACACGGACCTCGATGATACTGAGGTCATCAGCATGAAAGAGATTGAACGTGCGATTCGAAGCTTGAAATGTAGTAAGGCTGCGGGACTAGACAGAGTTACTGCTGAAATGGTCAAGTACGGTGGGCATCGCGTCTGGGACAGCTTTCATCTGCTGTGCAATTTGTGCTGGCGGACGGGAGATGTCCCGGATGATTGGCGATCCGCGGTCATTGTGCCTTTATATAAAGGTAAAGGTTCACATTTTTACTGCGGATGCTATCGGTCGATCAGCTTGACCAGTTTAGCAAGTAAAGTTTACTCGAAGGTTTTGACACGTAGGATGCAAGAGAAATCGGAAAGATTCTTATGGGAGGCACAATGCGGATTTAGACCTGGAAGAGGATGCACGGATCAAATGTTTTCTCTCCGCATGATCACGGAGAAGCTTCTGAGTGTTAACCAGAGGATTTTCTGTGCTTTTGTGGATCTAGAGAAAGCATTTGATAAGGTTATAAGGAAGAAAGTGAAGGAAATGTGGGAACTGTTGCCGGGATATGGTGTGGATGGTCGATTGTTAAGGGCAGTGCAGTCACTTTACTATGACTGTAAAGCCTGTGTGCGGGTAGGGCATGACCTGTCACCCACGTTTAGCGTCCAAGCGGACGTAAAACAGGGTTGTGTCATGTCTTTCTGGCTGTTCATACTGTATCTCGACAGCTGTTTACAGAAGCTGAAAAATAGCTGTTTGGGTGTGAAATTGGGCGACAATAAAGTTAATTGTCTGCTGTATGCTGATATTGATTTATTGCACCATCAGAAGCAGAAATGCAGGCATTAGTCACGTGTATGAAAAAGGAATGTGAAATTAAAGGTCTCCGTTTGAATGCTAATAAAGCTAAGGTTCTGGTATTTGAAAAGGACGAAGAGAGAACGAAATAAGAAATATGGGTAAATCAGGAATGTCTAGAACAGGTAAATGAAATTGTATACTTGGGGAGTGCTTTCAGCCGGGATGGAAGATGTGATTTAGATGTGGAGAGGCGTGTCGCTGCCGGAAACAAAGTCAATGGTGCCCTGAATGCATTAGTCAAAAGGCAAGGCGTGGTGAAGAGTGCACGCCTTGCAATACATAACGCAGTGTTGGTACCGATTTTGTTATATGGCAGCAAAACCTGGGTATGCCAGAAGAAGCATAAAAGCAAGTTGAATGCAGTGGAGATGCGATCTCTTTGTAAAATGTGTGGCGTTACCATAGACGACCGAAAGCGAAACGAAGAGATTCGCAATATGGCAGGATTGAAAGATGACCTTATCGCAAAAATTGATAGGGGCGTACTCCAATGGTTTGGGCACGTTGAACGAATGAGTGAAGACCGAGTGGTGAAGAAAATATATAGAGCGAAAGTAAATATTAAAAGGTGTCGAGGTAGACCGAGACTAACTTTCGAAGACCATGTGAGCAAATTGCTCGAAGAGGGGAGGGTCAAGAGTACTCGGATACCTAGACGTGCATGTATGAAGAAGTTAATGAACCTGAAAGAAGCGAAAGAGGTATGTAAGGATCGTGACACTTGGCGATCTGTTCTCTCTGGCTACCCTGTTAGGGATTGTGCCTGAAGATAAGTAAGTAAGTAAGTAGAATTTAATTTAATAAACTTATTTCTAAATAAAAGAAATATATTAACGCACTTCAAATTTTGGAAATAACGCTACCACTTTCTAGACACTTATAATTAAAATGGAATAGGATTGGAAAATGCAAATGGAATAGCGATTGGGTCTACTCACATACTGCCCATGTCCCTCCGATGAGTCTTAGTTCTGTAGCGTGACGTCCTCGCTGCTTTTCTTTCTTTTTCTTTGGTTCGTGGATTTTCGATGAAAACGTTAGAAAACGCTCGTCGTAATTTACTGAATTTAGTAAAACGCGACGCAAAAATCCTACCGGCTGCGCCCTTCAAGTTATCAGGGGATGGAGGACGTTTTAAAAATACTAATTTATTAATTAATGATGTTTAATCACTGCAAGCACTCGCTTAAGACTAATTTAAAAATTCTATCCTTAAAACAGAATGGATGAGAGCCCACACAGGAGCTTGGCAGTTTCTGCTTACCCACTCAGCGTATGCCTGTGGTCTGCATATGCGGTATTCTGTTAATGCGGATATCTTGGTGGGTCTCGCCACCCGTAACAAGATCTTTGTCGGTTTTTGTTTACGTGCACTGACATTGAAGATAGCCATATATACAAGTTATTAAAGCAATAACTTCTTTCATTTACTATTGATGATGTATATATATATACATATATATACATATATATATATATATATATATATATATATATATATATATATATATATATATATATATATATATATGGAAAGGTACATATAAACAATCGTTGTAGACACATCCAACCGATAGCTAACTGTCTAAAAACTAAACCTAACTGTAGTGTTGATTAACTTGTTAATTCTTATCGAAAAATTGAAAAGGACCTGAAAATCAACAAACATATATATAACATATATATTCAGCCTTTATAATTATCCAGTAACAGTTTTCCTTTAACCTTTTCTTACTGAAACGGCTTTAAGATCGCTGTTATCGATAACTTAAGCCCCAATACCCCGGAGGTACCTGATATATGTAAAAGAGATAATTCTCGCTGATGTTTGTGGAAATAAATCGTTTTATTTTTACAATTTTCAGAATTAGATTTCATGTTAATGCTCGATAACGTGCTGTTCCGTTATTTTAAAAAAAGTATCAAGATTTTTCTTGCTTGCATATCGCAAGGAGTTACATAGTAATGTGCATAGAGAAACAATAAAACCGGCCAAGAGCGTGTCGGGCCACGCTCAGTGTAGGGTTCCGTAGTTTCCCGTCCGTCACAATAAGTGTTCCCACTTATGACTTTAAAGGTGGGTATCCATTATGTTCGCGCTCCAGCAGCGCTCCGCGCTCCTGCAAAAGCTCCCGGTAGTGGGTACGTGCGCGAACATGGAGCGTGCAACATTGCACGCTCCGCGGCGGGCGCTCCTTTTTTCCATCCAAGTTCAAAATGATTTTCCTAGAAAGTCCTTATAAATTTCTACTTTTCAGATTTTTTTCATATTTTCTAAACTTATGGTTCAAAAGTTAGAGGGGTGGGGACACATTGTTTTTTACTTTTGGAGCGATTATTTCCGAAATGATTGACATTATCAAAAAATGATCTCAGTAAACCCCTATTCATTTTTAAATACCTTTCCAACAATATATCTTACGTTAGGTTTGAAATTAAAAAAAAAAATCACTTTCCACTTTACATATAGGGGGGCTACCCTAATAAAACATTTTTTTCCAATTTTTATTTTATCACTTTGTCGGCGTGATTGATACACATATTGGTACCAAATTTCAGCTTTCTAGTGCTAACGGTCACAGAGATTAAGCGAGGACGGACAGACGGACAGACAGACATGGCGAAACTATAAGGGTTCCTAGTTGACTACGGAACCCTAAAAAGGGGGCGATATGATTTTAGTTAATCATTGTTTTAGACTTTTTTTCGACTATCAAAATAATTATCCATTAAGCAATTTTAAAAGTTTTGAATATAGTACATACTCAATGAATATCATTCTAGAGAATAATAGAAAATGTTAAAATTTTGTAACAAAGTCGCAATACTACATACAGGCCACGCAGATAGTCTCGCGAAAGATTTTTTTTATTTTAGTCTCCAATTGTAATTTATTTTAATGATAAATATGGTAAATATTGCTTTTTAAATGCGTAAGCAGGAAAGCAAGTTAAATATCTACCACCGTAGTTAAACATGTCAAAAACACGATGTGTTTCCTACAGTTTTACTAGCCAAACTAGTTTCCAAGGCATAAAATTATTGGTTTTTTGTCTGCGAGTGTAGTCTGAAAACCAATTGCTACCTCATCAAATTCAAATACTTGGCTTGGCATGCAGGGCTTTCTCTTGACCTATACTATACTTTACTACATAAGTATTTCTATAAATTTTATTCTCCTACTCTTAAACTTTACGACTTCTTCTTACGTGAGATATTACAAAAAATCTAGTAATCCCACAAACACTGTTATGCAAAAAAATTTGTGTGAAACCTAAAATTTTTTGCCTGGAAAGACGGTGCTAAAACGTAACAGCTTAAAATAAAAGCGTGTGCCGCACAGCAAAATATTTTTTGAAACTTTGATAATTATTACAACGTTGTACATTAAAGCACCTTGTAACATAAATTCTCTAACCTCCTTTTTTAAAATAAGAATATTATTTATGTTTATTATTTAATATACATTTATTATATATCAACCTAAATATATCTACAATCATACAAACTATTATTGCGCTTGTGTATTGTATTGAACGAGGGAGATGGAAAACTTATGACTGGCAACCTCCGAAAGGGAATAAGGGTGACAAACAAGTACATAATTGCCTGGTGCTAAGTATTGGCCTATAAACATTTACATTTATATACGATTAAGAATAAAATACAATATAAATATGTAGATTTGATTTTTAGAATTGAATGGATCTGTGTTAGGCCGAGTACTTTTCAATCCACCTAGGTATGTTTATTAACTGAGTGGTTCCGGTTACGTACGATATGCATTTATCTTCTCAGATATTTCTCCGTTTAGCGAAGTTTGGCCTACACTTCGTTTACCGGTATGAGACTGCATCTCAAAAACCTTTCTGTCCCTTCAGTTACAAGTTCTTCTAGCAGCATGGGCGGCGATCGTGTTTATATACCCCTCCCCCCCATTTGATAAACATTTTTATTATAACTACTGAACAATCCTTTAAAAATCCTCTCTAAAAATTTCGGCTTTACTAATGAACTTTAAAAAATGTCCCGTGATGTTGAAGTTTCCGCTAACTTTTCACGTGAACATACTGAATGAATATTTGATGGATACGTGAATGAGATGAATAGCACTTTCGATATTGCATAGCGGATGGAAAAGATGTTTT